>CAWUFW010008995.1:600000-829010 GCA_963921515.1 Calotriton arnoldi | reverse complement strand
TGGGGGTCCCTCGATTCTATGTGCTCTAGACCCCGTTCTAGCCAAGATAAGATTGTGATATTTGCAATGCTTCTTATTTTGATAACAATTGAGCTTGTACATATGTTCCTGACTTCTAATCTCATAAGAGATTAGTAGAGAGTGTTTATTAATAAATGCATATATTGATATGATGCTACCTTGTGTGGATGTCTTTTCATTTGGTGATTCAAGAGATGTGTGGAAAAACAAGCTGCTTTACATTCACAGCTAAGACTTAGCCTGAGGCTGCTCCACAGCTACCACTAGGATAGCTTTTCTATAAGGTTTGTCTTAAACCTATCTACCCTTAAGAGTCGAATTGTACTGGTGCAAGGTGTCCACTTTGTAAAGAGATTAGTAGAGAGTGTTTATTAATAAATACATATATATTTGATATATATACCTGTGTGGTGTCTTTTCATTTGGTGATTCAAGAGATTGTGTGGTAAAACAAGCTGCTTTACATTCCTTCAAGACTTAGCCTGAAGGCTGCTCTCCACAGCTACCACTAGGATAGCTTTCTATAAAGGTTGTCTTAAACCTATCTACCATAAGAGTCGATTTGTACTGGTGCAAGGTGTCCACTTTAATTAGTGAACAGCATATACCAGGCCAACTTCTCACACAGGCCATGTGCACTGCCCCCATCTTACAGAGTCCAGACTACACCAAAAAGTTCATTGTCCAAACAGATGCTTCTGAGCTGGGTGTGGGAGCTGTACTGTCTCAACTGAATGATGAAGGTCAAGACCAGCCAGTAGCTTTTATTAGCAGGAGGCTGACCCCTAGAGAGAAACGTTGGTCAGCTATAGAGAGGGATGCCTTTGCTGTGGTGTGGGCCCTGAAGAAGCTGAGGCCATACTTGTTTGGCACTCACTTCATAGTTCATACTGACCACAAGCCCCTCCTATGGCTTAAACAGATGAAAGGTGAACACCCAAAACTTTTGAGGTGGTCTATTTCCCTACAGGGGATGGACTATACAGTGGAACACAGGCCTGGGACCCAACATGCCAATGCAGATGGACTCTCAAGGTATTTCCACTTAGAGCACGAAGACTCAACTGGTCAAGGTTAGTTTAGTGTTCCTGCGTTTGGGGGGTTGTGTAGGAGAGTAGGATCTGCCTCTTATGTTGCCCCCACTTTTTTTCTGATGTTTACACTGGTTTCTGGCTATAGTCTGGCTGGGACCCTGCCAATCAGGGCCCCAGCCTCTCTGTTCTCTCTAAACGACTTGGAGTGCACTCTAGGTGCACTAGTGATTGGATACTGTGGTGCCTTATGAGTCCCTAGTATATGGTACCTTAGGTACCAGGGGCATAGGTACTTCACAGGCCTACCAGGGGCTGAAGCATGTATTATGCCACCCCTGGGAAGCAGACTAAATCTGACACCACAGGTCTGCTACTGCAGCCTGGGTAAGGTGGTGCATGCACCCCTTACTGTGATATAGGCTACCTATATCACTACATAGATACACACATATAAACCTATAAGTCACTCCTATGGCAGGCCTTATCAATCCTGAAGGCAGAGTGCTTGGTTCCTATGTGAGAGGGTGCACCTGCATGAGCAGAGCCCCTCTGCAGCATTCGGAGACCCTTCTCTGATGCTGTTTGTAGTGCAGCCTGACCATATACTCTTAAGCGCATTATAACCCCGCGTTAAATGCTAACTTTGGGATGTCTGCACGGAAACATGTTGTGTTTGGTGTCAAACATCTTGGAATACTACCCCCCACCAGTTCTGGTGGCGGGGGTAGCATTCCACCCTTCTAGAGGGATAGACATGTACCTACTGTGGAAATGCGGTAGAATCCTGAAGAGCCCTGGCATCACACAATGGATGCCACCAGTCACAGACACTGGGCTGCCCTCCTGCTGATGACCGAACCTCGCAGTGGAGGAAGCCCAACAATAGGTATCCTGTCCCAGGGAGGTGTGACCACCTCCCAGACAGGGTTTAGTGTATTGGGGCTGTGTGGGTGCACTCCTAGAGTGCTTTGAAGTCCTGCACTGGGGAGCAGAAGGCTCCTCTGTGCATACACCAGTTCAAACAGGCTCAGGGGCTACCTGCCCCTGCTCTGGCGTGAAACTGGACAAAGGGAAGTGGGTGTAGCCACCCACTCCCTGACCCTCCCATAGGTGGGGTCTTAGAGCTAGTCCCTCCCTTCCTTTTTAGTATAAGGTAGGGAACCCTTGCCATTGCAAACTAGATATCCCTGGACGACGCTCTGAAGAAGAATCCTGGACCTTCGACGTTCCACTACCTCTGGAAGACTGAAGAATCTCCCTTGGAGTCAAGGAGTGACTCCCCTGCTTGGCAGGCACCAAAAACTGAAACGATGGTTGCAAACTATGCCACTCCCGCCAGAGCCCGAAATCCCTGCAGCCCAAGATGAGGATTTCCTGACTTCTCCAAGGCCATCGTGAGTCCCCAGTGAAGCTGAGGTAAGTGGACCCCACGAGTTATGAGGAACCGCAGTCCCTGGGTATGTGCACTATTGTCGAGTGCAACCCCTTCACAATGATCTACGAAACTGTGCTTTGGACCACGTGTGGTCTTAGCCTCTAGCAAGAAGGCCTCCGAAGATCAGAGGCCTACCCCGTCCCGAGTGACCGTGGGCCCCTGTTGAAGGAATCCTCCCGAGGCATCTTTGTGATCCCTTGCCAGCCGGCTTGTGGGTCCCCTGAAGACTTTTCTACAGAACCAAAGGGCTCCCCTGGTTGCTCCAGGCCTGCCCTGACTTACCCTTTCTGGGTGAGTTCCCCAGACCTTGCTGGTCTGCACCATTGACTTTTTACTCTTTCCACGAGACTTACTGCTGCCAAAACTTGTTGGCTCCAATCGGGTCGCCAACACCGCAGTCAGCTGCAGACTTTGTGGCACACACTGAATCCAGCTCCTGGTCATCCTCAACACCTCCTGGATCTCGTGGACGAAGAGTCAAGACACCCATGAAAGACCTGAATCTGTCAACGACGGTGGGCATTCATCTTCATTGCCCCGGGTCACTGCCCAGTGACTTTGAACACTGTCCCCTCTGCTTTCAGGTCTTCCTTCTTCCGAATCCAGGTTTGGATTCCACCGGACACATCTTCTGGCTTCACAAGCAGCAAGTCTTCATTGGCTCCCATTGAAAACGACGCCACGACCCGACACCAAAGGACACCTATGCACCCGGCTTCCCTGGGTGAGGTAACTCCAGCACTACGGTGCTCCTGTGGGTGTTGGCCCTAGAACTACTTACCCTGTAAGTGACTTGCTTGTAGCTACTCCCGAAGTGCCCTGAAACTCTTAATTTCCAACCGCGACTTGCCCCATTGAAGTCTACGGCGATCCGCGCCTGTGTTCACGCACTGCACGCGTCCCCCGTGGGTCCTTTACTTACCTGCCTTGGGTGGTTTCGTGAGGCCCCAGCACTTCTGAAGGCCCTGGGCCTTGTCTCTTTGCAAGTCGTTGTTCTTAAGTCTCTTTTTAGTATATGGTCTGGTACGCCCCTAGGGCCCCAGCCATATTTGTGCTTAATTTATTGTGAAATGTTGATTTGTGCATATATACCTGACTTCTAATCTCACAAGAGATTAGTAGAGAGTTGTTTAGTAATAAATACATATATATTTGATATATAAACCTGTGTGGTGTCTTTTCATTTGGTGATTCAAGAGATTGTGTGGTAAAACAAGCTGCTTTACATTCCTCCAAGACTTAGCCTGAAGGCTGCTCTCCACAGCTACCACTAGGATAGCTTTCTATAAAGGTTGTCTTAAACCTACCTACCATAAGAGTCGAATTGTACTGGTGCAAGGTGTCCACTTTAACTAGTGAACAGCATATACCAGGCCAACTTCTCACACCGTTGCCAAGGCTTGTTGGGTCCAATCCGGTCATCGACACCGCAGCAATCGACAAACGTTGTGGGGCAGCTCGAATCCAGCTCCTGGTTGTCGTCGATGCCTCCTGGACCTCGTGGCTGAAGAGTCAAGCTGACCATCAACCTACCTGAAGCACCCAACATCGGTGGGCATCTGCTCATTGCCTTCCTGGTCACTGGCTAGTGACCCAGACTCTGTCCCCTCTGCTTTCAGGTCCTTCAGATCTTCAATCCACTCTTGGATCCACCCGGACACTTTCGACTTGGTCGCCAGCAGCCCGCTGCAACAGATCGCCATTGAAAACGACGACGAAACCCGACGCCAAAAGATACCTATGCACCCGGCTTCCCTGGGTGAGGTAACTCGAGTACTCCGGTGCTCCCATGGGTATTGACTCTAGAACTGCCTAGTTCTAAAGGGGTTTGCTCCAAGTCCTCCTCTAAGTGTCCTTTCCTTTTAAAAATCCAACCGCGACTTTCCCCATAGAAGTCAACGGTGGCTCGTGGCTGTGTTCTCACACTGCACGCGTCCCCCGTGGGTCCCCTGTGTCACTACCTTGGGTGGTTCCTTGGGGTCCAAGCACTTCTACAGGCTCTAGGCCTTGTGTCTAGCTCAGTCGTGGTTCTTATATACTATTTTAGTATATGGTTTGGTACGCCCCTAGTGCTCAAACGTGTATTGTGCTAAATACTGCTGATATTTGACTGGTAACTTATGTACTTCGAACTCTAGCCTCATAAAGAGACTAGAGGGGTGTGTTTAAGACTAAATACATAAATTTTATATATATACCTGGTGTGGTCCTCTTTCATTTGGTCACTCAAGAGATTATAGACTGGTAAAACAAGCTGCTTTACATTCCTTCAAGACTTAGCCTGAAGGCTGCTCTCCATAGCTACCACTAGGATAGCTTTCACTAAAGGTTGTCTTTAACCTATCTCCATAAGGGGTTGTTTGGACTGGTGCAAGGTGCCCACTAGAACTAGTGGACAGCATATGCCAGGCCAACTTCTCACAAGGGGTGCCGAAAGAGGCAAGAGGGGTGCAGAAAGAAGCAACAGAGGTACAGAAAAAAGCAAGAGAGGTGATGGAAGAGACAAGAGAGTTGCAGAAACAGGCAAAAGAAGTGCAGAAAGAGGCAAGAGAAGTGCTGAAAGAAGCAACAGAGGTGCAGAAAGAAGCAAGAAAAGTGATAAAAACAGACAAGAAAGTTGCAGAAAGAAACACGAAAGGTGCAGAAAAAAGGAAGAGAAGTGCAGAAAGAGGCAAGACAGGTGCAGAAAGAGGTAGGAGAGGTGCAGAAAGACGCGAGTGAGGTGCAGAAAGAGGCAAGAGAGGTGCAGAAAGAGGCAAGAGGGGTGCAGACAAAAGCAAAAGAGGTGTAGAAAGAAGCAAGAGAAGTGCAGAAAGAACTACCAGAGGTGCAGAAAGAGGCAAGAGGGGAGCAAAAAAATGGAACAGGGGTGCAGAAAGAGGCAAGATAGGTGCAGAAAGAGGGAAGAAGGGTGCAGACAGAGGCAAGAGCGGTGCAGGAAGAAGCAACAGAAGTGCAGAAAGAAGCAAGAGAAGTGCAGAAAGAAGCAACAGAGCTGCAGAAAGAGCCAAGAGGGGTGCAGAAAGAGGCAAGAGAAGTGCAGAAAGAAGCATCAGAGGTAGAGAAGGAGGCAAGAGAACTGCAGAAAGAGGCAAGAGAGTTGCAGAAACAGGCAAAAGAGGTGCAGAAAGAAGCAAGAGCAGTGCAGAAAGAACCAACAGAGGTGCAGAAGGAGCAAAGAGGGGTACAGAAAGAGGCAAAAGAAGTGCAGAAACAAGCAGAAGAGGTGCAGACAGAGGAAAGAAAGGTGCAGAAAGAGGGAACAAGGGTACAGAAAGAGGCAAGAGGGATACAGAAATTTGCATGAGAGGTGCAGAAAGAAGCAAGAGCAGTGCAGAAAGAAGCAAGAGAAGTTCAGAAAGAAGCAAGAGAGGTGCACAAAGAGGCAAGAGGGGTACACAAAGAGGCATAAGGGGTGCAGAAATTAGGAAGAGAACTGCAGAAAGAAGCAACAGAGGTGCTGAAAGAGGCACGAAGGGTGCAGAAAGAGGCAAGAGAATTGCAGAAAGAAGCAGCAGAGGTACAGAAATAGGCAAGAGTGGTGCAGAAAGAACCAACAGAGGTGCAGAAGGAGTCAAGAGGGGTACAGAAAGAGGCAAGAGTGGTGCAGACATTTTCAAGAGAGGTGCACAAAGAAGCAAGAGCAGTGCAGAAATAAACAACAGAGGTGCAGAAGGAGCCAAGAGGGGTACAGACAGAGGCAAGAGAAGTGCAGAATTATTGCAAGAGAGTAGCGGAAACAGGCAAAAGAGGTGCAGAAAGAAGCAAGAGTAGTGCAGAAAGAACCAACAGATGTGCAGAAGGAGGCAAGAGGGGTGTAGAAAGAGGAAAAAGGGGTGCAGAAATTTCCAAGAGAGGTGCACAGAGAAGCAAGAACAGTGCAGAAAGAAACAACAGAGGTAAAGAAGGAGACAAGAGGGGTGCAGAAAGAGGCAAAAGAAGTGCAGAAACAAGCAAAAGAGGTGCGGAAAGAGGCAAGAGGGGTGCAGAAAGGGGCAAGAGAAATGCAGAAAGAAGCAACAGAGGTGCTGAAAGAGGCAAGAGCGGTGCAGAAAGAGGCAAGAGAAGTGCAGAAAGAAGCAACAGAGGTGCCGAAACAGGCAAGAAAGGAGTAGAAAAAAGCAAGAGAAGTGATGAAAGAGAAAAGAGAGTTGCATAAACAGGCAAAAGAAGTGCAGAAAGAGGCAAGAGAAGTGCTGAAAGAAGCAACAGAGGTGCAGAAAGAAGCAAGAGAAGTGATAAAACAGACAAGAGAGTTGCAGAAAGAAACACGAAAGGTGCAGAAAAAAGGAAGAAAGTGCAGAAAGAGGCAAGACAGGTGCAGAAAGAGGCAGGAGATGTGCAGAAAGACTCAAGTGAGGTGCAGAAAGAGACAAGAGAGGTGCAGAAATAGGGAAGAGGTGTGCAGAAAGAGGCAAGAGGGGTTCAGGCAAAAGAGGTATAGAATGAAGCAAGAGAAGTGCAGAAAGAACCACCAGAGGTGCAGAAAGAGGCAAGAGGGGTGCAGAATGAGGCAAGAGAGGTGCAGAAAGATTCAAGTGAGGTACAGAAACAGACAAGAGAAGTGCAGACAGAGCGAACAGGGGTGCAGAAAGAGGCAAGAGAGGTGCAGAAAGAGGGAAGAGGGGTGCAGAAAGAGGCAAGAGGGGTGCAGAAAGAAGCAAGAGAGGTACAGAAAGAGGGAAGAAGGGTGCAGAAAGAGACAAGAGTGGTGCAGAAAGAAGCAACAGACGTGCAGAAAGAAGTAAAAGAAGTGCAGAAAGAAGCAACAGAGGTGCAGAAAGAGGCAAGAGGGGTGCAGAAAGAGGCAAGAGAAGTACAGAAAGAAGCAACTGTGGTGCAGAAAGAGGCAAGAGAGTTGCAGAAACAGGCAAGAGAGGTGCAGAAAGAACCAACAGAGGTGCAGAAAGAGGCAAGAGGGGTGCAGAATTGTGCAAGAGAGTAGCAGACAGAACCAAGAGCAGTGCAGAAAGAACCAACAGAGGTGCAGAAAGAGGCTAGAGGGGTGCAGAAAGAGGCAAGAGAGGAGCAGAAAGAGGCAAGAGAGGTGGACACAGAGGCAGAAGGGGTGCAGCAATTTGCAAGAGTGGTGCAGAAAGAAGCACGAGAAGTGCAGAAAGAAGCAACAGAGGTCCAGAAAGAGGCAAGAGCGGTGCAGAAAGAAGCAAGAGAAGTGCATAAATAAGCAACAGAGGTGCAGACAGAGGCAAGAGAGGTGCAGATAAAGGGAAGAGGGGTGCAGAAAGAGGCAAGATGGGTGCATATAGAAGCAACAGAGGTGCCAAAAGAAGCAAGAAAGTGATGAAAGAGACCTGAGAGTTGCAGAAGCAGGCAATAGAAGTGCAGAAAGAGGCAAGAGAAGTGCTGAAAGAAGCAAGAGAAGTAACAAAACAGACAAGAGAGTTGCAGAAAGATGCAAGAAAGGTGCAGAAACAAGGAAGAGAAGTGCAGAAAGAGGCAAGACAGGTGCAGAAAGAGGCAGGTGAGGTGCAGAAAGAGGCAAGTGAGGTGCAGACAGAGGCAAGAAGGATGCAGACAGAGAGAAGAGAAGTGCAGAAAGAGGGAAGAGAAGTGCAGAAAGAGGAAGAGATGTGCAGAAAGAGGCAGGGGAGGTACAGAAAGAGGCAAGTGAGGTGCAGACAGAGGCAAGAAGGATGCAGACAGAGAGAAGAGAAGTGCAGAAAGATGGAAGAGAAGTGCAGAAAGAGGAAGAGATGTGCAGAAAGAGGGAAGGGGTACAGAAAAAGGCAAGAGGGGTGCAGAAAGAAGCAAGATCAGTGCAGAAAGAACCAACAGATGTGCAGAAGGAGGCAAGAGGGGTGCAGAAAGAGGAAAGAGAGGTGCAGAAATTTCCAAGAGAGGTGCACAAAGAAGCATGAGCAGTGCAGAAAGAAACAACAGAGGTAAAGAAGGAGCCAAGAGGGGTACAGAAAGAGGCAAAAGAAGTGCAGAAACAAGCAAAAGAGGTGCGGAAAGAGGCAAGAGGGGTGCAGAAAGAGGCAAGAGAAGTGCAGAAAGAAGCAACAGAGGTGCTGAAAGAGGCAAGAGGGGTGCAGAAAGAGGCAAGAGAAGTGCAGAAAGAAGCAACAGAGGTGCCGAAACAGGCAAGAAAGTTGCAGAAAGAGGGAAGAGGGGTGAAAAAGAGGGAAGAGGGGTGCCGAAAGAGGCAAGAGGGGTGCAGAAAGAAGCAACAGAGGTACAGAAAAAAGCAAGAGAAGTGATGAAAGAGACAAGAGAGTTGCAGAAACAGGCAAAAGAAGTGCAGAAAGAGGCAAGACAGGTGCAGAAAGAGGCAAGTGAGTTGCAGAAAGATGCAAGAGAGGTGCAGAAAGAGGGAAGAGGTGTGCAGAAAGAGGCAAGAGGGGTGCAGGCAAAAGAGGTGTAGAAAGAAGCAAGAGAAGTGCAGAAACAACCACCAGAAGTGCAGAAAGAGGCTAGAGGGTGCAGAATGAGGCAAGAGAGGTGCAGAAAGAGTCAAGAGAGGTACAGAAACAGACAAGAGAGGTGCAGACAGAGCGAACAGGGGTGCAGAAAGAGGCAAGATAGGTGCAGAAAGAGAGAAGAGGGGTGTGGAAAGTGGCAAGAGGGGTGCAGAAAGAAGCAAGAGAGGTGCAGAAAGAGGGAAGAAGGGTGCAGAAAGAGACAAGATTGGTGCAGAAAGAAGCAACAGAAGTGCAGAAAGAAGCAAAAGAAGTGCAGAAAGTAGCAACAGAGGTGCAAAAAGAGGCAAGAGGGGTGCAGAAAGAGGCAAGAGAAGTGCAGAAAGAAGCAACAGTGGTGCAGAAGGAGGCAAGAGAAGTGCAAAAAGAGGCAAGAGAGGTGCAGAAACAAGCAAGAGAGGTGCAGAAAGAATCAACAGAGGTACAGAAAGAGGCAAGAGGGGTGCAGAAATGTGCAAGAGATTAGCAGACAGAACCAAGAGCAGTGCAGAAAGAACCAACAGAGGTGCAGAAAGAAGCAAGAGAGGTGCAGAAAGAGGCAAGAGAAGTGCAGAAAAAAGCAAAAGAGGTGCAGAAAGAGGCAAGAGGGGAACAGAAAGAGGCAAGAGAGGAGCAGAAAGAGGCAAGAGAAGTGCGCACAGAGGCACAAGGGGTGCATAAATTTGCAAGAGTGGTGCAGAAAGAAGCAAGAGAAGTGCAGAAAGAAGCAACAGAGGTCCAGAAAGAGGCAAGAGCTGTGCAGAAAGAAGCAAGAGTAGTGCATAAAGAAGCAACAGAGGTGCAGACAGAGGCAAGAGAGGTGCAGAAAAAGGGAAGAGGGGTACGGAAAGAGGCAAGAGGGGTGCATAAAGAAGGAACAGAGGTGCCAAAAGAAGCAAGAAAAGTGATGAAAAAGACCTGAGAGTTGCAGAAGCAGGCAATAGAAGTGCAGAACGAGGCAAGAGAAATGCTGAAAGAAGCAAGAGAAGTAACAAAACAGACAAGAGAGTTGCAGAAAGATGCAAGAAAGGTGCAGCAAAAAGGAAGAGAAGTGCAGAAAGAGGCAAGACAGGTGCAGAAAGAGGCAGGTGAGGTGCAGAAAGAAGCAAGTGAGGCGCAGACAGAGGCAAGAAGGATGCAGACAGAGAGAAGAGAAGTGCAGAAAGAGGGAAGAGAAGTGCAGAAAGAGGAAGAGATGTGCAGAAAGAGGCAGGGGAGGTGTGAGAAGTTGGCCTGGCATATGCTGTCCACTAATTATAGTGGGCACCTTGCACCAGTCCAAACAACCCCTTATTGGAGATAGGTTACAGACAACCTTATTGAAAGCTATCCTAGTGGTAGCTATGGAGAGCAGCCTTCAGGTTAAGTCTTGAAGGAATGTAAAGCAGCTTGTTTTACCAGTCTATAATCTCTTGAGTGACCAAATGAAAGAGCACCACACCAGGTATATATTCAAAATATATGTATTTATTGCTAAACACACCCCTCTAGTCTCTTTATGAGGCTAGAGTTCGAAGATACATAAGTTAGAAGTTATTTAAACACAGTAATAGCACAAATACACGTTTGGGCCCTAGGAGCGTACCAAACCATATACCAATAAAGTGGTATGCGAACCACGACTGAACTAGACACTAGGCCTAGAGCCTCTAGAAGTGCTTGGACCACAAGGAACCACCCAAGGTAGTGACACAGGGGACCCACGGGAGACGCGTGCAGTGTAAATACACAACCGCGATACACCGTTGACTTCTATGGAGAAAGTCGGGATCGGGAAATTAGAGAAAAGGGACACTTAAAAGAGGACTAGGACAAAACCCTTTGAGATCTAGGACTTTGAAGAGTCTCTACCCACGGGAGCACCGGAGTACTCGTGTTACCTCACCCAGGGAAGCCGGGTGCATAGGTGCCTTTCGGGGTCGGGTTTCGTCGTCGATTCGAATGGCGATCTGCAGCAAAGTGCTGCTGGCGGCCAAGAGAAAAGTGTCCGGGTGGATCCAAGAGTGGATCGGAGTTCTGAAGAACCTGAAAGCAGAGGGGACAGAGTCTGGGTCACTAGCCAGTGACCAGGAAGGCGATGGACAGATGCCCACCGATGTCGAGTGCTTCAGGTGCGTTGACAGTCGTCTTGACTCTTCAGCCACGAGGTCCAGGAGGCGTTGTCGGCGACCAGGAGCAGGATTCGGGCTGGTACACGATGTCTGTCGAGTGCTGAGGTGTCGGCGACTGGATTGGACCCAACAAGCCTTGGAAACGGCAAGTCTTGGTGAAGATGTAGATCGTCGATGGTGCAGACCAGCAAGGTCTGTGGAACTCACCCAGCGAGGGTAAGTGAGGGCAGGCCTGGAGCAACCAGGATGCCAAGTTAGAAAAGGATTGGCCTTCGTTAAGGGCTACTAGCCAACGGGCTAGCGACCGCGAAGGAGCCTCGTGAAGCCGCACGTGGATCTGGCTTACAGGACACTCGTGGAGTGGGGGCCAGTGATCTTCGGTGCAGGTAGTGCTACCCAAAGCACGACTTCTTGGGAGACCCAGAAGAGGATGCACTTGCAAATGTGCTCGGTGTCCAGGGGTCACGGTCTCAAGTCACCCACGATAGCCACGGGCCTCAGCTTTGCTGGGGACTCAGGGTAGCCTCGGGGAAGTCTGAGAATCCACCTCTGGTGATGCGATGACTTCGGCGACCGGCGGGAGCTTCAGAAATGCGAACCGGACAGATGCTTCTTTGGTGCCTGCCAAGCAGGGAGTCACTCCTTGACCCCAAGGGAGATTCTTCTGTCCTCTAATCGTGAGTAGAGCGTCGAAGGTCCAGGATTCTGTTTCAGAGTTTCGTCCAGGGATAATCTAAAGTCCTAAGCACTGGGTTCCTACCTTTATACTAAAGATAGGGGTTGGACTACTCTGTGGCCCCACCTATGGGTGGGTCAGGGCAGAGGGTGGCTACACCCCTTTCCCTTTGTCCAGTTCGTGCCAAAGCAGGGGCTGCAAGCCCCTGATCCGGTTTGAACTGGGGTATGCCTAGGGACACCAAATGTGCCCCCAGTGCAGGACTTCAAAGCACCCGAAAGTGCTCCCGCCCAGCCCCAATACACATTATCCTGTCTGGGGAGGTGGTCACACCTCCCTGGGACAGGAAACCTGTTGTCCAGGCCTCCCCTGCCGGAGTTTCGTCCAGCAGCAGGAGGCCAGACTCGTGTCTGTGGCAGCAGCATCCATTTTGTGATGCCAGGGCTCTGGAAAGAAGTTACCGGACTAGTCAGAGTTAACATGTCTTTCCCTCTAGAAGGGTGGAATGCTACCCCCACCGCCAGGATTGGCGGGGGGTAGTATTCAAGATGTTTGACACCAAACACGACATGTTTAGGTGCAGCCATTCCAAAGTTAGCATTTTACCGCGAGGATATAATGCGCTTAAGAGTATATGGTCAGGCTGCACTACAAACAGCATCAGAGATGGTCTCCGAACGCTGCAGAGGGGCCCTGCTCATGCAGGGGCACCCTCTCACATAGGAACCATGCACTCTGCCTTTAGGATTGATAAGGCCTGCCTTAGGAGTGACTTATAGGTTTATATGTGTGTATGTATTTAGTGATATAGGTAACCTATATCACAGTGAAGGGGTGCATGCACCACCTTACCCAGGCTGCAGTAGCAGACCTGTGGTGTCAGTTTGGATGGCCTTCCAGGGGTGGCATAATACATGCTGCAGCCCCTGGCAGGCCTCTGAGGTACCTATGCCCTTGGTACATAGTATACCATATACTAGGGACTTATAAGGGCACTCCAGATCCCAATCAGTGATGTGCCTAAGGCACATGGAAACCATTTTAGAGAGGAAGCAGCTAGGCTGGGGTTCTGATTAGCAGGGCCCCAGCCAGACTAAGGTCGAAAAACAGTGAAGCATCAGCAAAAAGTGGGGGTACCCATGTGAAGCAGATCCTACTCTCCTACACAACCCCCCAAACGTAGGGACATTAAACTAACCTTGCCCAGTTAAGTCTTCATGTTCTAAGTGGAAATACCTAGAGAGTCCATCTGCATTCGCATGGTTACTCCCAGGCCTATGTTCCACTGTAAAGTCCATCCCCTGTAGGGAAATGGACCACCTAAGCAGTTTGGGGTTTTCACCCTTCATTTGTTTTAGCCATAAGAGGGGCTTATGGACTGTCTGAACCAGGAAGTGTGTACCAAACAAGTATGGCCTCAACTTCTTCAGAGCCCAGACCACAGCAAAGGCCTCCCTCTCTATGGCTGACCAACGTTTCTCTCTAGGGGTCAGCCTTCTGCTAATGAAAGCTACTGGCTGATCCTGACCTTCTTCATTCAATTGTGACAGTACAGCCCCTACCCCCAATTCAGATGCATCAGTTTGAACAATGAACTTCTTGGAGTAATCAGGACTCTGCAGAATTGGAGCAGTGCACATGGCCTGCTTGAGGTCATCAAATGCCTTTTGACAGCTAACTGTCCACTGAACCTTTTTGGGCATTTTCTTAGAAGTTAAGTCATTCAGGGGTGTCACTATTGATCCATACCCCTTGACAAATCTCCTATAGTACCCAGTCAGGCCTAAGAAGGCTCTCACCTGAGTCTGGGTAGTGGGAGCAGTCCAGTCCATGATGGTCTGGATCTTGCTCTGCAAAGGTTGAACCTGGCCTCCACCCACAAGGTGGCCCAGGTACACAACCTGACTCTGCCCTATCTGGCACTTAGTGGCCTTGATAGTCAGGCCTGCCTTTTGCAGGGCCTGTAAAACATTCCTGAGGTGGACCAGGTGATCCTCCCAGGTGGAGCTAAAGACAGCAATATCATCTAGATATGCTGCACTATAGGCTTCAGTCCTGTGAGAACTGTATTCACCAACCTCTGGAAAGTGGCAGGTGCATTCTTCAGACCAAAGGGCATTACCACAAATTGATAATGCCCACTAGGGGTTGAGAATGCTGTTTTGGGCTTTGCAGTATCAGCTAGTCTGATCTGCCAGTAGCCATCTGTTAGGTCAAATGTGCTGAGATATTTGGCAGAGGCCAAAGTATCTATGAGCTCATCTGCCCTGGGTATTGGATGGGCATCAGTCCTAGTGACTGCATTGAGACCCCTGTAGTCCACACAAAACCTCATCTCTCTTTTTCCACCACTGGTGTGAGGCTTTGGTACAAGGACCACTGGACTAGCCCAAGGGCTATCTGAGGGTTCAATAACTCCCAATTCCAACATTTTCTGGACTTCAGTCCTGATACAGTCCCTGACATGGTCAGGTTGCCTATAAATCTTGTTTTTAATAGGCAGACTGTCCCCAGTGTCCACTTCATGAGTGCACCAGGTGGTCTGACTGGGTGTCAGTGAAAACATATGTCTAAACTGATTGAGGACTTGCCTGCAATCAGTTTGTTGCTGGAGTAGTGAGGCTGCCTGCCAAGGCTGCACCATCAACTGACCCATCGTCAGGGTTCTGTGAGAGCAGGTCAGGGAGTGGGTCACTCTCTTCCTCCTGCCCTTCATCAGTAGCCATGAGCAAGCCCATGTCTGCCCTGTCCACATATGGTTTTAACCTGTTGACATGGAGAACCCTGTGGGGACTCCTGGGTGTTCCTAGGTCTACTAAATAAGTGACCTCACCCTTCTGCTCAACAATAGTGTGGGGTCCACTCCATTTATCTTGGAGAGCTGCTGGGGCCACTGGCTCCAACACCCACACCTTCTGTCCTGGCTGGTAAACAGTCAGAACAGCCTTTTGGTCATGCCAGGCCTTTTGAAGTTCCTGGCTAGCCTCAAGGTTTTGGTTGCCTTTTTCATGTACTCAGCCATCCTGGAGCGGAGACCAAGTACATAGTCCACTATATCTTGCTTTGGGGGCTTGAGAGGTAACTCCCATCCTTCCTTCACCAAGCACAGTGGACCCCTCACAGGGTGGCCAAACAGAAGTTCAAAAGGGCTGTAACCAACCCCCTTCTGAGGCACCTCCCTATATGCGAATAAAAGGCAGGGCAAGAGTATGTCCCATCTACGCCTAAGCTTTTCTGGGAGCCCTTTAATCATGCCCTTCAAGGTTTTGTTGAATCTCTCAACTAAACCATTGCATTGTGGGTGATAGGGTGTGGTGAACTTATAAGTCACTCCACACTCCTTCCACATTGCTTTTAAGTACCCAGACATGAAGTTAGCACCCCTGTCTGAGACTACCTCCTTAGGAAAGCCCACTCTTGAGAAGATTCCCAGGAGGGCCCTTGCCACCACAGGTGCTGTAGTGGTCCTGAGGGGAATAGCTTCTGGGTACCTGGTGGCATGATCCACTACCACCAGGATAAACCTGTGCCCAGAGGCTGTTTGGGGATCCATGGGACCAACAATGTCAATCCCAACCCTTTCAAAGGGCACCCCCACCACAGGTAGTGGTATCAGGGGGCCTTTGTAGTGCCACCTGCTTTGCCACTGGCTTGGCAGGTTACACAGGAGCGACAAAACTCCTTACTGTCTTCAGACATGTGGGGCCAGTGAAAGTGAGGGACAATTCTGTCCCAAGTCTTGTTCTGGCCCAGGTGACCTGCTAAGGGAATATCATGGGCTAGGGTCAATAGGAAGCCCCTGAACTTCAGAGGTATTACCAACCTCCTGGTAGCACCAGGCTTGGGGTCTCTACTCTCTGAGTACAGGAGTCCATCATCCCAATACACTGTATGGGGACCGCTAGCTTTCCCAGCAGCCTCAGCAGCAGCTTGCTGTCTGAGGGGTTCAAGGGAGGGGCAGCTCTGCTGCTCCTGGCTCAGATCTGCCCTAGAAGGTCCCCCTGTCCCCAAGAACTCAACCTGGTCAGGTTCAAGTTCCTCTGGGACAGTTCCTTCTTCAGGGCTGAGATCATCCCCCTCAAGGGACTGATCTTCCTCCTGAGCCAAGGGGAAGGCACTGCCTTAACCCTACTACTCCTCCTCTTGGAAGGCACTTGGTCCATTCTTCCAGAATCCAAGGCCTGTTCAGTGCTAGACATTTTGGCTTGTGACCTGGTCACAGCAAACACATCTGCAGGGATCCCCAGCATTTCTGCATGGGTCCTGAGCTCCACTTCTGCCCAAGCAGAAGTCTCTAAGTCATTGCCAAGCAAGCATTCGACTGGTAGGGTTGCACTTACCACAACCTTCTTAAGGCCAGTTACCCCTCCCCAGGAGAAGTTAACAACTGCCAGAGTATGGTCTGTTCTGACATTGCTAGCATTGGTCACTTGGTACATCTCACCAAGTATAACTTGCCCAGGATTCACAAGGTCTTGTGTCACCATTGTGACACTTGCCCCTGTGTCCCTAAATGCCAAAGCCTCACGTCCATTGATTAAAGGCTGTTGTCTGTACTTGCCCAGATTACTGGGACTCACAGTGGAGGTCACATCCATGCCTCCATCACAGACTAACACAGCCTGAGTCAGTTCTCTGACTAGGTCAGAGCCCAACTCAGTTCCCAGGGTGAACCCTACTAAACCCTTGGTTGGAGCACTTCCACCAACTGTACTAGGGGGAACAGGTGCCTTAGGGGCATTGGTGGGTGCTGGACTGGAGTCTTTGGACTTGGTGCAATCACTGGTCCAGTGGGTCTTTTGCTTACAGACCTTGCACCATGGTTTTCTTTGGCCTTTCCCTTTGGTAGACTGTGAATCCCCACCAGAAGAAGATTTTCTGGGGGCCTGATGAAGACTTTTGATCTTTACCCTTCTCCCCACCCTTGTCAGAGTTCTTAGCATCTTGCTTCTTGGTTTCCCCACCTTGGTTCTGTACCTTCTGCTTCACCCTGGTTCTGACCCATTTGTCTGCCTTCTTTCCCAATTCTTGGGGAGAGGTCAGATCAGAGTCTACCAGGTATTGATGCAACAGCTGATTTTGACAGTTATTAAGAATCTGCTCCCTCATTATCAGATTGTACAATCCTGAGAAGTCACACACCTTACTGCCCATCAACCAGCCTTCCAGAGCCTTGGCAGAACAATCCACATAGTCTACCCAGTCTTGAGTCTGTGCTTTTTGGGTATCTCTGAACTTCAACCTGTACTGTTCAGTGGTTAGGCCAAACCCATCAATAAGAGCACTCTTCAAGACCTTGTAATTATCAGCATCCTCCTCTCTAACAGTGAGGAGCTTATCTCTACCTTTGTCAGCAAAGGAGAGCCACAAGATTGCTGCCCACTGCTCCTGAGGGACCTTCTGTACCTTACAGGCCCTCTCTAATGCAGTTATCCATTTGTGGATATCATCCCCACTCTGGTAGGGAGGGACAATCTTGCTCAGGTTCCTATGGTCATAGGACCTTTCCCTGTCTCTAGGGACATGGCTGCCACCATGGGACTCTAGTCCCAACTTTCTTCTCTCTCTAAGGAGATCTAGGGATTCCCTATCTAAAGCCAATTGCTTTTTCTGATTTCCAGCTGAGTTTCCTCATACTGGACCAGTCTGTCTCTTCTCTCATGAGAGGATTCCCTCCTGTGAGAGGAGATAGAGCTCCCTATGGAGGTGCCAGAGTGGTTAGACTCCTGAGAAGGAGATCTAGACTTCCTGGGCACACTCTTAATCCTTCCTGGGGGGACAAAGAGGGCATCATTCTGATCATCCTCATCATCTTCCACAGGAGGGATTGGGTTATCCAGGTCAGGGTCATTGTCACCCTCCTGGCCAGTTTCAGAGGGGGGGCTGGGGGTATTAGTACCCCTGGCCTCGTCCTCTTCCTCTGCTCTTGCCCCACCCTCAGCTCCTACCCCTTCAGTCCCCAAGGGCTTACTAAGGTCATAAGCCACCAACAACTCCTTGAGGTGTTGGGTGGTGGAGCTTTGGCCTGTCCTTATTTTTCTCAAGTTGCATAAAGCTCTCAATTCCAAGAATGGGAGTGTATCATACTTGGAGGGTGGAAGCTCAATGGCTTCCTGCAAGGATTCTTTAGATCCTACCCTTAAAGACATTACTAGTGTGGTGTGGTGTATGCACTACCTACTCTAGTGTGGCCTACTAAACTCTCTTGAGTTGTAGAAAGGGTTGTGCTATCCCTTAACACACAACTCTAAGTTCAGTAGAACTTACTGTATTCTAAGCTTAAATTATATGTACCTTAGGTACCTTTAGTGGTTTTCAGTTGATCAATTCAATTGAGATTATCTGGTAAAACAATAGCAAGCTGGAATCCCACACGCTGCACACCAATGTGAGAAGTTGGCCTGGCATATGCTGTCCACTAATTATAGTGGGCACCTTGCACCAGTCCAAACAACCCCTTATTGGAGATAGGTTAAAGACAACCTTATTGAAAGCTATCCTAGTGGTAGCTATGGAGAGCAGCCTTCAGGCTAAGTCTTGAAGGAATGTAAAGCAGCTTGTTTTACCAGTCTATAATCTCTTGAGTGACCAAATGAAAGAGCACCACACCAGGTATATATTCAAAATATATGTATTTATTGCTAAACACACCCCTCTAGTCTCTTTATGAGGCTAGAGTTCGAAATACATAAGTTAGAAGTTATTTAAATCACAGTAATAGCACAAATACACGTTTGGGCCCTAGGGGCGTACCAAACCATATACCAATAAAGTGGTATGCGAACCACGACTGAACTAGACACTAGGCCTAGAGCCTCTAGAAGTGCTTGGACCACAAGGAACCACCCAAGGTAGTGACACAGGGGACCCACGGGAGACGCGTGCAGTGTAAATACACAACCGCGATACGCCGTTGACTTCTATGGAGAAAGTCGGGATCGGGAAATTAGAGAAAAGGGACACTTAAAAGAGGACTAGGACAAAACCCTTTGAGATCTAGGACTTTGAAGAGTCTCTACCCACGGGAGCACCGGAGTACTCGTGTTACCTCACCCAGGAAGCCGGGTGCATAGGTGCCTTTCGGGGTCGGGTTTCGTCGTCGATTCGAATGGCGATCTGCTGCAAAGTGCTGCTGGCGGCCAAGAGAAAAGTGTCCGGGTGGATCCAAGAGTGGATCGGAGTTCTGAAGAACCTGAAAGCAGAGGGGACAGAGTCTGGGTCACTAGCCAGTGACCAGGAAGGCGATGGACAGATGCCCACCGATGTCGAGTGCTTCAGGTGCGTTGACGGTCATCTTGACTCTTCAGCCACGAGGTCCAGGAGGCGTTGTCGGCGACCAGGAGCAGGATTCGGGCTGGTACACAATGTCTGTCGAGTGCTGAGGTATCGGCGACCGGATTGGACCCAACAAGCCTTGGCAACGGCAAGTCTCGGTGAAGATGTAGATCGTCGATGGTGCAGACCAGCAAGGTCTGTGGAACTCACCCAGCGAGGGTAAGTGAGGGCAGGCCTGGAGCAACCAGGATGCCAAGTTAGAAAAGGATTGGCCTTCGTTAAGGGCTACTAGCCAACGGGCTAGCGACCGCGAAGGAGCCTCGTGACGCTGCACGTGGATCTGGCTTACAGGACACTCGTGGAGTGGGGGCCAGTGATCTTCGGTGCAGGTGGTGCTGGAGGCTAGGGCTACTCGGAGCCCAAAGCACGACTTCTTGGGAGACCCAGAAGAGGATGCACTTGCAAATGTGCTCGGTGTCCAGGGGTCACGGTCTCAAGTCACCCACGATAGCCACGGGCCTCAGCTTTGCTGGGGACTCAGGGTAGCCTCGGGGAAGTCTGAGAATCCACCTCTGGTGATGCGATGACTTCGGCGTCCGACAGGAGCTTCAGAAATGCGAACCGGACAGATGCTTCTTTGGTGCCTGCCAAGCAGGGAGTCACTCCTTGACCCCAAGGGAGATTCTTCTGTCCTCTAATCGTGAGTAGAGCATCGAAGGTCCAGGATTCAGTTTCAGAGTTTCGTCCAGGGATAATCTAAAGTCCTAAGGACTGGGTTCCTACCTTTATACTAAAGATAGGGGTTGGACTACTCTGTGGCCCCACCTATGGGTGGGTCAGGGCAGAGGGGTGGCTACACCCCTTTCCCTTTGTCCAGTTCACGCCAAAGCAGGGGCTGCAAGCCCTGATCCGGTTTGAACTGGGGTATGCCTGAGGACACCAAATGTGCCCCCAGTGCAGGACTTCAAAGCACCCGAAAGTGCTCCCGCCCAGCCCCAATACACATTATCCTGTCTGGGGAGGTGGTCACACCTCCCTGGGACAGAAACCTGTGTCCAGGCCTCCCCTGCCGGAGTTTCGTCCAGCAGCAGGAGGCCAGACTCGTGTCTGTGGCAGCAGCATCCATTTTGTGATGCCAGGGCTCTGGAAAGAAGTTACCGGACTAGTCAGAGTTAACATGTCTTTCCCTCTAGAAGGGTGGAATGCTACCCCCGCCGCCAGGATTGGCGGGGGGTAGTATTCCAAGATGTTTGACACCAAACACGACATGTTTAGGTGCAGCCATTCCAAAGTTAGCATTTTACCGCGAGGATATAATGCGCTTAAGAGTATATGGTCAGGCTGCACTACAAACAGCATCAGAGATGGTCTCCGAACGCTGCAGAGGGGCCCTGCTCATGCAGGGGCACCCTCTCACATAGGAACCATGCACTCTGCCTTTAGGATTGATAAGGCCTGCCTTAGGAGTGACTTATAGGTTTATATGTGTGTATGTATTTAGTGATATAGGTAACCTATATCACAGTAAGAGGTGCATGCACCACCTTACCCAGGCTGCAGTAGCAGACCTGTGGTGTCAGTTTGGATGGCCTTCCAGGGGTGGCATAATACATGCTGCAGCCCCTGGCAGGCCTCTGAGGTACCTATGCCCTTGGTACATAGTATACCATATACTAGGGACTTATAAGGGCACTCCAGATCCCAATCAGTGATGTGCCTAAGGCACATGGAAACCATTTTAGAGAGGAAGCAGCTAGGCTGGGGTTCTGATTAGCAGGGCCCCAGCCAGACTAATGTTGAAAAACAGTGAAGCATCAGCAAAAAGTGGGGGTACCCATGTGAAGCAGATCCTACTCTCCAACAGGAGGTACAGAAAGAGGCAAGTGAGGTGCAGACAGAGGCAAGAAGGATGCAGACAGAGAGAAGAGAAGTGCAGAAAGAGGGAAGAGAAGTGCAGAAAGAGGAAGAGATGTGCAGAAAGAGGGAAGGGGGTACAGAAAAAGGCAAGAGGGGTGCAGAAAGAAGCAAGATCAGTGCAGAAAGAACCAACAGATGTGCAGAAGGAGGCAAGAGGGGTGCAGAAAGAGGAAAGAGGGGTGCAGAAATTTCCAAGAGAGGTGCAGAAAGAAGCAAGAACAGTGCAGAAAGAAACAACAGAGGTAAAGAATGAGCCAAGAGGGATACAGAAAGAGGCAAAAGAAGTGCAGAAACAAGCAAAAGAGGTGCGGAAAGAGGCAAGAGGGGTGCAGAAAGATGCAAGAGAAGTGCAGAAAGAAGCAACAGGGGTGCTGAAAGAGGCAAGAGGGGTGCAGAAAGAGGCACGAGAAGTGCAGAAAGAAGCAACAGAGGTGCCAAAACAGGCAAGAAAGGTGCAGAAAGAGGGAAGAGGGGTAAAAAAAGAGGGAAGAGGGGTGCAGAAAGAGGCAAGAGGGGTGCAGAAAGAAGCAACAGAGGTACAGAAAAAATCAAGAGATGTGATGAAAGAGACAAGAGAGTTGCAGAAACAGGCAAAAGAAGTGCAGAAAGAGGCAAGAGAAGTGCTGAAAGAAGCAACAGAGGTGCAGGAAGAAGCAAGAGAAGTGATAAAACAGACAAGAGAGTTGCAGAAAGAAACACGAAAGGTGCAGAAAAAAGGAAGAGAAGTGCAGAAAGAGGCAAGACAGGTGCAGAAAGAGGCAGGAGAGGTGCAGAAAGACTCAAGTGAGGTGCAGAAAGATGCAAGAGAGGTGCAGAAAGAGGGAAGGGGTGTGCAGAAAGAGGCAAGAGGGGTGCAGGCAAAAGAGGTGTAGAAAGAAGCAAGAGAAGTACAGAAAGAACCACCAGAAGTGCAGAAAGAGGCAATAGGGGTGCAGAATGAGGCAAGAGAGGTACAGAAAGAGTCAAGAGAGGTACAGAAACAGACAAGAGAGGTGCAGACAGAGCGAACAGGGGTGCAGAAAGAGGCAAGAGAGGTGCAGAAAGAGGGAAGAAGGGTGCAGAAAGATACAAGATTGGTGCAGAAAGAAGCAACAGAAGTGCAGAAAGAAGCAAAAGAAGTGCAGAAAGAAGCAACAGAGGTGCAAAAAGAGGCAAGAGGGGTGCAGAAAGAGGCAAGAGAAGTGCAGAAAGAAGCAACAGTGGTGCAGAAGGAGGCAAGAGAAGTGCAATAAGAGGCAAGCTAGGTGCATAAACAAGCAAGAGAGGTGCAGAAAGAACCAACAGAGGTACAGAAAGAGGCAAGAGGGGTGCAGAAATGTACAAGAGAGTAGCAGACAGAACCAAGAGCAGTGCAGAAAGAACCAACAGAGGTTAAGAAAGAAGCAAGAGAGGTGCAGAAAGAGGCAAGAGAAGTGCAGAAAAAAGCAAAAGAGGTGCAGAAAGAGGCAAGAGGGGAACAGAAAGAGGCAAGAGAGGAGCAGAAAGAGGCAAGAGAGGCGCACACAGAGGCACAAGGGGTGCAGAAATTTGCAAGAGTGGTGCAGAAAGAAGCAAGAGAAGGGCAGAAAGAAGCAACAAAGGTGCAGACAGAGCCAAGAGAGGAGCAGAAACAGGGAAGAGGGGTGCAGAAAGAGGCAAGATGGGTGCATATAGAAGCAACAGAGGTGCCGAAAGAAGCAAGAGAAGTGATGAAAAAGACCTGAGAGTTGCAGAAGCAGGTAATAGCAGTGCAGAAAGAGGCAAGAGAAGTGCTGAAAGAAGCAAACGAAGTAAGAAAACAGACAAGAGAGTGCAGAAAGAGGCAAGACAGGTGCAGAAAGAGGCAGGGGAGGTGCAGAAAGAGGCAAGTGAGGTGCAGACAGAGGCAAGAAGGATGCGGACAGAGAGAAGAGAAGTGCAGAAAGAGGGAAGAGAAGTGCAGAAAGAGGAAGAGATGTGCAGAAAGAGGGAAGGGGTACAGAAAGAAGCAAGATCAGTGCAGAAAGAACCAACAGATGTGCAGAAGGAGGCAAGAGGGGTGCAGAAAGAGGAAAGAGGGGTGCAGAAATTTCCAAGAGAGGTGCAGAAAGAAGCAAGAACAGTGCAGAAAGAAACAACAGAGGTAAAGAAGGAGCCAAGAGGGATACAGAAAGAGGCAAAAGAAGTGCAGAAACAAGCAAAAGAGGTGCGGAAAGAGGCAAGAGGGGTGCAGAAAGAGGCAAGAGAAGTGCAGAAAGAAGCAACAGGGGTGCTGAAAGAGGCAAGAGAGGTGCAGAAAGAGGCACGAGAAGTGCAGAAAGAAGCAACAGAGGTGCCAAAACAGGCAAGAAAGGTGCAGAAAGAGGGAAGAGGGTGAAAAAAGAGGGAAGAGGGGTGCAGAAAGAGGCAAGAGAGGTACAGAAAGAAGCAACAGAGGTACAGAAAAAATCAAGAGATGTGATGAAAGAGACAAGAGAGTTGCAGAAACAGGCAAAAGAAGTCCAGAAAGAGGCAAGAGAAGTGCTGAAAGAAGCAACAGAGGTGCAGAAAGAAGCAAGAGAAGTGATGAAACAGACAAGAGAGTTGCAGAAAGAAACACGAAAGGTGCAGAAAAAAGGAAGAGAAGTGCAGAAAGAGGCAAGACAGGTGCAGAAAGAGGCAGGAGAGGTGCAGAAAGACTCAAGTGAGGTGCAGAAAGATGCAAGAGAGGTGCAGAAAGAGGAAGAGGTGTGCAGAAAGAGGCAAGAGGGTGCAGGCAAAAGAGGTGTAGAAAGAAGCAAGAGAAGTACAGAAAGAACCACCAGAAGTGCAGAAAGAGGCAATAGGGGTGCAGAATGAGGCAAGAGAGGTACAGAAAGAGTCAAGAGAGGTACAGAAACTGACAAGAAAGGTGCAGACAGAGCGAACATGGGTGCAGAAAGAGGCAAGAGAGGTGCAGAAAGAGGGAAGAAGGGTGCAGAAAGATACAATATTGGTGCAGAAAGAAGCAACAGAAGTGCAGAAAGAAGCAAAAGAAGTGCAGAAAGAAGCAACAGAGGTGCAAACAGAGGCAAGAGGGTGCAGAAAGAGGCAAGAGAAGTGCAGAAAGAAGCAAGAGAGGTGCAGAAAGAGGAAGAAGGGTGCAGAAAGATACAAGATTGGTGCAGAAAGAAGCAACAGAAGTGCAGAAAGAAGCAAAGAAGTGCAGAAAGAAGCAACAGAGGTGCAAAAAGAGGCAAGAGGGGTGCAGAAAGAGGCAAGAGAAGTTCAGAAAGAAGCAACAGTGGTGCAGAAGGAGGCAAGAGAAGTGCAATAAGAGGCAAGATAGGTGCATAAACAAGCAAGAGAGGTGCAGAAAGAACCAACAGAGGTACAGAAAGAGGCAAGAGGGGTGCAGAAATGTACAAGAGAGTAGCAGACAGAACCAAAGAGCAGTGCAGAAAGAACCAACAGAGGTGCAGAAAGAAGCAAGAGAAGTGCAGAAAGAGGCAAGAGAAGTGCAGAAAAAAGCAAAAGAGGTGCAGAAAGAGGCAAGAGGGGAACAGAAAGAGGCAAGAGAGGAGCAGAAAGAGGCAAGAGAGGCGCACACAGAGGCACAAGGGGTGCAGAAATTTGCAAGAGTGGTGCAGAAAGAAGCAAGAGAAGTGCAGAAAGAAGCAACAAAGGTGCAGACAGAGCCAAGAGAGGAGCAGAAACAGGGAAGAGGGTGCAGAAAGAGGCAAGATGGGTGCATATAGAAGCAACAGAGGTGCCAAAAGAAGCAAGAGAAGTGATGAAAAAGACCTGAGAGTTGCAGAAGCAGGTAATAGCAGTGCAGAAAGAGGCAAGAGAAGTGCTGAAAGAAGCAAACGAAGTACAGAAAACAGACAAGAGAGGTGCAGAAAGAGGCAAGACAGGTGCAGAAAGAGGCAGGGGAGGTGCAGAAAGAGGCAAGTGAGGTGCAGACAGAGGCAAGAAGGATGCAGACAGAGAGAAGAGAAGTGCAGAAAGAGGCAAGAGAAGTGCAGAAAGAGGAAGAGATGTGCAGAAAGAGCGAAGGGGTACAGAAAGAGGCAAGAGAGGTGCAGAAAGAAGCAACAGAGGTGCAGAAAGAGGCAAGAGAAGTGCAGAAAAAGACAACAGTGGTGTAGAAAGAGGCAAGAGAAGTGCAGAAAGAGGCAAGAGAGGTACAGAAAGAGGGAAGAGGGGTGCAGAAAGAGGCATAAGGGATGCAGAAAGAGGCACAAGAGGTGCAGAAAGAAGCAAGAGAAGTGCAGAAAGAAGCAACAGAGGTGCACAAAGAGGGAAGGAGGGTGGAGAAAGAGGCAAGGGAAGTGCAGAAAGAAGCAACAGCGGTGCAGAAAGGAAGGAACAGGGGTGGAGAAAGAGACAAGAGAAGTGCAGAAACAAGCAACAGAGATGCAGAAAGTAGTAAGAGGGGTGGAGAAAGAGGCAAGAGAGGTGCAGAAAGAAGCAAGAGAGGTGCAGAAAGTAGCTAGAGAAGTGCAGAAAGAAGGAACAGAGGTGCAGAGAGAGGCAAGAAAGGTACAGAAAGAAGGAAAAGGGGTTCAGAAAGAAGCACAAGGGTGCAGAAAGAAGCAAGAGAAGTGCAGAAAGAAGCAACAGGGGTGCAGAAAGAGGGAAGAGGGGTGCAGAAAGAGGCAAGAGAAGTGCAGAAACAAGCAACAGAGATGCAGAAAGGGGAAGAGGGTGGAGAAAGAGGCAAGTGGGAAGCAGAAAGAAGCAAGAGAGGTACAGAAAGAAACAAAAGAAGTGCAGAAAGAAGGAACAGAGGTGCAGAAAGATGCAAGAGGGGTGCAGAAAGAGGGAAGAGGGGTGCAGAAAGAGGCACAGAGGGTTACAGAAAGACGGGACAGAGGTGCAGAAAGAAGCAAGAGATGTGCAGAAAGAAGCAACAAAGCTGCAGAAAGAAGGATTAGGGGTGGAGAAAGAGGCAAGAGAATTGCAGAAAGAAGCAACAGAGATGCAAAAAGGGGGAACAGGGTTGGAGAAAGTGGCAAGAGAGGTGCAGAAAGAAGCAAAGAGAGGTGGAGAAAGAAACAAAGAAGTGCAGAAAGAAGGAACAGAGGTGCAGAAAGAGACAAGAGAGGTGCAAAAAGAGATATGCGAGGTGCAGAAAGAAGCACAAGTGGTGCAGAAAGAAGCAAGAGAGGTGCAGAAACAAGCAATAGGAGTGCAGAAAGAAGCAACAAAGGTGCAGAAAGAGGCAAGAGAGGTGCAAAAAGAGGAAAGAGGGGTGCAGAAAGAGACACGAGGGGTGCAGAAAGAAGCAAGAGATGTGCAGAAAGAAACAAAAGAAGTGCAGAAAGAAGGAACAGAGGTGCAGAAAGAGGCAACAGGGGTGCAGAAAGAGGGAAGAGGGGTGCAGAAAGAGGCAAGGGGGTGTAGAAAGAAGCAAGAGAGCTGTAGAAAGAAACAAAAGAAGTGCAGAAAGAAGGAACAGAGGTGCAGAAAGAGACAAGAGGGGTGCAAAAAGAGATATGCGGGGTGCAGAAAGAAGCACAAGTGGTGCAGAAAGAAGCAAGAGAGGTGCAGAAACAAGCAATAGGAGTGCAGAAAGAAGCAACAGAGGTGCAGAAAGAGGCAAGAGGGGTGCAAAAAGAGGGAAGAGGGGTGCAGAAAGAGACACGAGGTGCAGAAAGAAGCAAGAGAGTGTGCAGAAAGAAACAAAAGAAGTGCAGAAAGAAGGAACAGAGGTACAGAAAGAGGCAACAGGGGTGCAGAAAGAGGGAAGAGGGGTGGAGAAAGAGGCAAGAGGGGTGCAGAAAGAAGCAAGAGAGCTGTAGAAAGAAACAAAGAAGTGCAGAAAGAGGAAGAGATGTGCAGAAAGAGGGAAGGGGTACAGAAAGAAGCAAGATCAGTGCAGAAAGAACCAACAGATGTGCAGAAGGAGGCAAGAGGGGTGCAGAAAGAGGAAAGAGGGTGCAGAAATTTCAAGAGAGGTGCAGAAAGAAGCAAGAACAGTGCAGAAAGAAACAACAGAGGTAAAGAAGGAGCCAAGAGGGATACAGAAAGAGGCAAAAGAAGTGCAGAAACAAGCAAAAGAGGTGCGGAAAGAGGCAAGAGGGGTGCAGAAAGAGGCAAGAGAAGTGCAGAAAGAAGCAACAGGGGTGCTGAAAGAGGCAAGAGGGGTGCAGAAAGAGGCACGAGAAGTGCAGAAAGAAGCAACAGAGGTGCCAAAACAGGCAAGAAAGGTGCAGAAAGAGGGAAGAGGGGTGCAAAAAGAGGGAAGAGGGGTGCAGAAAGAGGCAAGAGGGTGCAGAAAGAAGCAACAGAGGTACAGAAAAAATCAAGAGATGTGATGAAAGAGACAAGAGAGTTGCAGAAACAGGCAAGAGAAGTGCAGAAAGAGGCAAGAGAAGTGCTGAAAGAAGCAACAGAGGTGCAGGAAGAAGCAAGAGAAGTGATAAAACAGACAAGAGAGTTGCAGAAAGAAACACGAAAGGTGCAGAAAAAAGGAAGAGAAGTGCAGAAAGAGGCAAGACAGGTGCAGAAAGAGGCAGGAGAGGTGCAGAAAGACTCAAGTGAGGTGCAGAAAGATGCAAGAGAGGTGCAGAAAGAGGGAAGGGGTGTGCAGAAAGAGGCAAGAGGGGTGCAGGCAAAAGAGGTGCAGAAAGAAGCAAGAGAAGTACAGAAAGAACCACCAGAAGTGCAGAAAGAGGCAATAGGAGTGCAGAATGAGGCAAGAGAGGTACAGAAAGAGTCAAGAGAGGTACAGAAACAGACAAGAGAGGTGCAGACAGAGCGAACAGGGGTGCAGAAAGAGGCAAGAGAGGTGCAGAAAGAGGGAAGAAGGGTGCAGAAAGATACAATATTGGTGCAGAAAGAAGCAACAGAAGTGCAGAAAGAAGCAAAAGAAGTGCAGAAAGAAGCAACAGAGGTGCAAACAGAGGCAAGAGGGGTGCAGAAAGAGGCAAGAGAAGTGCAGAAAGAAGCAAGAGAGGTGCAGAAAGAGGGAAGAAGGGTGCAGAAAGATACAAGATTGGTGCAGAAAGAAGCAACAGAAGTGCAGAAAGAAGCAAAAGAAGTGCAGAAAGAAGCAACAGAGGTGCAAAAAGAGGCAAGAGGGTGCAGAAAGAGGCAAGAGAAGTTCAGAAAGAAGCAACAGTGGTGCAGAAGGAGGCAAGAGAAGTGCAATAAGAGGCAAGATAGGTGCATAAACAAGCAAGAGAGGTGCAGAAAGAACCAACAGAGGTACAGAAAGAGGCAAGAGGGTGCAGAAATGTACAAGAGAGTAGCAGACAGAACCAAGAGCAGTGCAGAAAGAACCAACAGAGGTGCAGAAAGAAGCAAGAGAAGTGCAGAAAGAGGCAAGAGAAGTGCAGAAAAAAGCAAAAGAGGTGCAGAAAGAGGCAAGAGGGAACAGAAAGAGGCAAGAGAGGAGCAGAAAGAGGCAAGAGAGGCGCACACAGAGGCACAAAGGGGTGCAGAAATTTGCAAGAGTGGTGCAGAAAGAAGCAAGAGAGGTGCAGAAAGAAGCAACAAAGGTGCAGACAGAGCCAAGAGAGGAGCAGAAACAGGGAAGAGGGTGCAGAAAGAGGCAAGATGGGTGCATATAGAAGCAACAGAGGTGCCAAAAGAAGCAAGAGAAGTGATGAAAAAGACCTGAGAGTTGCAGAAGCAGGTAATAGCAGTGCAGAAAGAGGCAAGAGAAGTGCTGAAAGAAGCAAGCGAAGTAAGAAAACAGACAAGAGAGTGCAGAAAGAGGCAAGACAGGTGCAGAAAGAGGCAGGGGAGGTGCAGAAAGAGGCAAGTGAGGTGCAGACAGAGGCAAGAAGGATGCAGACAGAGAGAAGAGAAGTGCAGAAAGAGGGAAGAGAAGTGCAGAAAGAGGAAGAGATGTGCAGAAAGAGCGAAGGGGTACAGAAAGAGGCAAGAGGGGTGCAGAAAGAAGCAAGCAGAGGTGCAGAAAGAGGCAAGAGAGTGCAGAAAAAAACAACAGTGGTGTAGAAAGAGGCAAGAGAAGTGCAGAAAGAGGCAAGAGAGGTACAGAAAGAGGGAAGAGGGGTGCAGAAAGAGGCATAAGGGATGCAGAAAGAGGCACGAGAGGTGCAGAAAGAAGCAAGAGAAGTGCAGAAAGAAGCAACAGAGGTGCACAAAGAGGGAAGGAGGGTGGAGAAAGAGGCAAGGGAAGTGCAGAAAGAAGCAACAGCGGTGCAGAAGGAAGGAACAGGGGTGGAGAAAGAGACAAGAGAAGTGCAGAAACAAGCAACAGAGATGCAGAAAGTAGTAAGAGGGGTGGAGAAAGAGGCAAGAGAGGTGCAGAAAGAAGCAAGAGAGGTGCAGAAAGTAGCTAGAGAAGTGCAGAAAGAAGGAACAGAGGTGCAGAGAGAGGCAAGAAAGGTACAGAAAGAAGGAAAAGGGGTTCAGAAAGAAGCACAAGGGGTGCAGAAAGAAGCAAGAGAAGTGCAGAAAGAAGCAACAGGGGTGCAGAAAAGAGGAAGAGGGGTGCAGAAAGAGACAAGAGAAGTGCAAAACAAGCAACAGAGATGCAGAAAGGGGGAAGAGGGGTGGAGAAAGAGGCAAGTGGGAAGCAGAAAGAAGCAAGAGAGGTACAGAAAGAAACAAAAGAAGTGCAGAAAGAAGGAACAGAGGTGCAGAAAGATGCAAGAGGGGTGCAGAAAGAGGGAAGAGGGGTGCAGAAAGAGGCACAAGGGTTACAGAAAGACGGGACAGAGGTGCAGAAAGAAGCAACAAAGCTGCAGAAAGAGGGATTAGGGGTGGAGAAAGAGGCAAGAGAATTGCAGAAAGAAGCAACAGAGATGCAAAAAGGGGGAACAGGGTTGGAGAAAGTGGCAAGAGAGGTGCAGAAAGAAGCAAAAGAGGTGGAGAAAGAAACAAAAGAAGTGCAGAAAGAAGGAACAGAGGTGCAGAAAGAGACAAGAGGGGTGCAAAAAGAGATATGCGGGGTGCAGAAAGAAGCACAAGTGGTGCAGAAAGAAGCAAGAGAGGTGCAGAAACAAGCAATAGGAGTGCAGAAAGAAGCAACAGAGGTGCAGAAAGAGGCAAGAGGGGTGCAAAAAGAGGGAAGAGGGGTGCAGAAAGAGACACGAGGGGTGCAGAAAGAAGCAAGAGATGTGCAGAAAGAAACAAAAGAAGTGCAGAAAGAAGGAACAGAGGTACAGAAAGAGGCAACAGGGGTGCAGAAAGAGGGAAGAGGGGTGGAGAAAGAGGCAAGGGGGTGTAGAAAGAAGCAAGAGAGCTGTAGAAAGAAACAAAAGAAGTGCAGAAAGAAGGAACAGAGGTGCAGAAAGAGACAAGAGGGGTGCAAAAAGAGATATGCGGGGTGCAGAAAGAAGCACAAGTGGTGCAGAAAGAAGCAAGAGAGGTGCAGAAACAAGCAATAGGAGTGCAGAAAGAAGCAACAGAGGTGCAGAAAGAGGCAAGAGGGGTGCAAAAAGAGGGAAGAGGGGTGCAGAAAGAGACACGAGGGGTGCAGAAAGAAGCAAGAGATGTGCAGAAAGAAACAAAAGAAGTGCAGAAAGAAGGAACAGAGGTACAGAAAGAGGCAACAGGGGTGCAGAAAGAGGGAAGAGGGGTGGAGAAAGAGGCAAGGGGGTGCAGAAAGAAGCAAGAGAGCTGTAGAAAGAAACAAAAGAAGTGCAGAAAGAGGAAGAGATGTGCAGAAAGAGGGAAGGGGTACAGAAAGAAGCAAGATCAGTGCAGAAAGAACCAACAGATGTGCAGAAGGAGGCAAGAGGGGTGCAGAAAGAGGAAAGAGGGGTGCAGAAATTTCCAAGAGAGGTGCAGAAAGAAGCAAGAACAGTGCAGAAAGAAACAACAGAGGTAAAGAAGGAGCCAAGAGGGATACAGAAAGAGGCAAAAGAAGTGCAGAAACAAGCAAAAGAGGTGCGGAAAGAGGCAAGAGGGGTGCAGAAAGAGGCAAGAGAAGTGCAGAAAGAAGCAACAGGGGTGCTGAAAGAGGCAAGAGGGGTGCAGAAAGAGGCACGAGAAGTGCAGAAAGAAGCAACAGAGGTGCCAAAACAGGCAAGAAAGGTGCAGAAAGAGGGAAGAGGGGTGAAAAAAGAGGGAAGAGGGGTGCAGAAAGAGGCAAGAGGGGTACAGAAAGAAGCAACAGAGGTACAGAAAAAATCAAGAGATGTGATGAAAGAGACAAGAGAGTTGCAGAAACAGGCAAAAGAAGTGCAGAAAGAGGCAAGAGAAGTGCTGAAAGAAGCAACAGAGGTGCAGGAAGAAGCAAGAGAAGTGATAAAACAGACAAGAGAGTTGCAGAAAGAAACACGAAAGGTGCAGAAAAAAGGAAGAGAAGTGCAGAAAGAGGCAAGACAGGTGCAGAAAGAGGCAGGAGAGGTGCAGAAAGACTCAAGTGAGGTGCAGAAAGATGCAAGAGAGGTGCAGAAAGAGGGAAGGGGTGTGCAGAAAGAGGCAAGAGGGGTGCAGGCAAAAGAGGTGCAGAAAGAAGCAAGAGAAGTACAGAAAGAACCACCAGAAGTGCAGAAAGAGGCAATAGGGGTGCAGAATGAGGCAAGAGAGGTACAGAAAGAGTCAAGAGAGGTACAGAAACAGACAAGAGAGGTGCAGACAGAGCGAACAGGGGTGCAGAAAGAGGCAAGAGAGGTGCAGAAAGATACAAGATTGGTGCAGAAAGAAGCAACAGAAGTGCAGAAAGAAGCAAAAGAAGTGCAGAAAGAAGCAACAGAGGTGCAAACAGAGGCAAGAGGGGTGCAGAAAGAGGCAAGAGAAGTGCAGAAAGAAGCAAGAGAGGTGCAGAAAGAGGGAAGAAGGGTGCAGAAAGATACAAGATTGGGGCAGAAAGAAGCAACAGAAGTGCAGAAAGAAGCAAAAGAAGTGCAGAAAGAAGCAACAGAGGTGCAAAAAGAGGCAAGAGGGGTGCAGAAAGAGGCAAGAGAAGTTCAGAAAGAAGCAACAGTGGTGCAGAAGGAGGCAAGAGAAGTGCAATAAGAGGCAAGATAGGTGCATAAACAAGCAAGAGAGGTGCAGAAAGAACCAACAGAGGTACAGAAAGAGGCAAGAGGGGTGCAGAAATGTACAAGAGAGTAGCAGACAGAACCAAGAGCAGTGCAGAAAGAACCAACAGAGGTGCAGAAAGAAGCAAGAGAAGTGCAGAAAGAGGCAAGAGAAGTGCAGAAAAAAGCAAAAGAGGTGCAGAAAGAGGCAAGAGGGGAACAGAAAGAGGCAAGAGAGGAGCAGAAAGAGGCAAGAGAGGCGCACACAGAGGCACAAGGGGTGCAGAAATTTGCAAGAGTGGTGCAGAAAGAAGCAAGAGAAGTGCAGAAAGAAGCAACAAAGGTGCAGACAGAGCCAAGAGAGGAGCAGAAACAGGGAAGAGGGGTGCAGAAAGAGGCAAGATGGGTGCATATAGAAGCAACAGAGGTGCCAAAAGAAGCAAGAGAAGTGATGAAAAAGACCTGAGAGTTGCAGAAGCAGGTAATAGCAGTGCAGAAAGAGGCAAGAGAAGTGCTGAAAGAAGCAAACGAAGTAAGAAAACAGACAAGAGAGTGCAGAAAGAGGCAAGACAGGTGCAGAAAGAGGCAGGGGAGGTGCAGAAAGAGGCAAGTGAGGTGCAGACAGAGGCAAGAAGGATGCAGACAGAGAGAAGAGAAGTGCAGAAAGAGGGAAGAGAAGTGCAGAAAGAGGAAGAGATGTGCAGAAAGAGCGAAGGGGGTACAGAAAGAGGCAAGAGGGGTGCAGAAAGAAGCAACAGAGGTGCAGAAAGAGGCAAGAGAAGTGCAGAAAAAAACAACAGTGGTGTAGAAAGAGGCAAGAGAAGTGCAGAAAGAGGCAAGAGAGGTACAGAAAGAGGGAAGAGGGGTGCAGAAAGAGGCATAAGGGATGCAGAAAGAGGCACGAGAGGTGCAGAAAGAAGCAAGAGAAGTGCAGAAAGAAGCAACAGAGGTGCACAAAGAGGGAAGGAGGGTGGAGAAAGAGGCAAGGGAAGTGCAGAAAGAAGCAACAGCGGTGCAGAAGGAAGGAACAGGGGTGGAGAAAGAGACAAGAGAAGTGCAGAAACAAGCAACAGAGATGCAGAAAGTAGTAAGAGGGGTGGAGAAAGAGGCAAGAGAGGTGCAGAAAGAAGCAAGAGAGGTGCAGAAAGTAGCTAGAGAAGAGCAGAAAGAAGGAACAGAGGTGCAGAGAGAGGCAAGAAAGGTACAGAAAGAAGGAAAAGGGGTTCAGAAAGAAGCACAAGGGGTGCAGAAAGAAGCAAGAGAAGTGCAGAAAGAAGCAACAGGGGTGCAGAAAGAGGGAAGAGGGGTGCAGAAAGAGACAAGAGAAGTGCAAAACAAGCAACAGAGATGCAGAAAGGGGGAAGAGGGGTGGAGAAAGAGGCAAGTGGGAAGCAGAAAGAAGCAAGAGAGGTACAGAAAGAAACAAAAGAAGTGCAGAAAGAAGGAACAGAGGTGCAGAAAGATGCAAGAGGGGTGCAGAAAGAGGGAAGAGGGGTGCAGAAAGAGGCACAAGGGTTACAGAAAGACGGGACAGAGGTGCAGAAAGAAGCAAGAGATGTGCAGAAAGAAGCAACAAAGCTGCAGAAAGAGGGATTAGGGGTGGAGAAAGAGGCAAGAGAATTGCAGAAAGAAGCAACAGAGATGCAAAAAGGGGGAACAGGGTTGGAGAAAGTGGCAAGAGAGGTGCAGAAAGAAGCAAAAGAGGTGGAGAAAGAAACAAAAGAAGTGCAGAAAGAAGGAACAGAGGTGCAGAAAGAGACAAGAGGGGTGCAAAAAGAGATATGCGGGGTGCAGAAAGAAGCACAAGTGGTGCAGAAAGAAGCAAGAGAGGTGCAGAAACAAGCAATAGGAGTGCAGAAAGAAGCAACAGAGGTGCAGAAAGAGGCAAGAGGGGTGCAAAAAGAGGGAAGAGGGGTGCAGAAAGAGACACGAGGGGTGCAGAAAGAAGCAAGAGATGTGCAGAAAGAAACAAAAGAAGTGCAGAAAGAAGGAACAGAGGTGCAGATAGAGGCAAGAGGGGTGCAGAAAGAGGGAAGAGGGGTGCAGAAAGAGGGAAGAGAAGTGCAGAAAGAAGGAACAGAGGTACAGAAAGAGGCAACAGGGGTGCAGAAAGAGGGAAGAGGGGTGGAGAAAGAGGCAAGGGGGTGTAGAAAGAAGCAAGAGAGCTGTAGAAAGAAACAAAAGAAGTGCAGAAAGAAGGAACAGAGGTGCATAAAGAGGCAACAGGTGTGCAGAAAGAGAGATGAGGGGTGGAGAAAGAGGCAAGGGGGTGCAGAAAGAAGCAAGAGAGCTGTAGAAAGAAACAAAAGAAGTGCAGAATGAAGGAAAAGAGGTGCAGAAAGAGGCAAAAGAAGTGCAGAAAGAAGCGAGAGGTGCAGAAAAAAACAAAAGAAGTGCAGAAAGAAGGAACAGAGGTGCAGAAAGAGGCAAGAGGAGTGCAGAAAGAGGCAAGTGTGTGCAGAAAGAGGGAAGAGGGGTACAGAAGCAGGCAAGGGGGTGCAGAAAGAAGCAAGAGAGGTGCAGAAAGAAACAAAAGAAGTGCAGAAAGAAGGAACAGAGGTGCAGAAAGAGGCAAGAGGGGTGCAGAAAGAGGGAAGAGGGGTGCAGAAAGAGCGAAGAGAAGTGCAGAAAGAACCAACAGAGGTGCAGAAAGAGGCAATAGAAATGCAAAAAGAGGCCAGAGAAGTGCAGAAAGAAGCAAGAGAAGCACAGAAAGAAGCAAGAGAAGCGCAGAAAGAAGCAACAGAGGTCCAGAAAGAGGGAAGAGGGGTGGAGAAAGAGACAAGAGAAGTGCAGAAAGAAGCAACAGAGATGCAGAAAGGGGGAAGAGGGGTACACAAAGAAGCAAGTGAGGTGCAGAAAGAGGCAACAGAGGTGCAGAAAGAGGCAAAAGAGGTGCAGAAAGTAGAAGAGATTTGCAGAAAGAGGCAAGAGAAGTGCAGAAAAAGAAAGGTGCAGTAAGAAGCAACAGAAATGCAGAAAGAGGCAAGAGAGGCGCAGAAAGAAGCAATAGTGGCTTGCACAACATTAGTACCAATTTAACACCCACATTTAGCAATAAGTAACAGGTGACCATTCTAGGTTTGCAAAGGACCTTCCACCATGCTGTAACACTTTTTGCTGCATTTTTGGTAACATTTCAGCCGTTTGAGCTAGAAACAAGGCGTTTTTTATTCAAATCTGCAGATCAGGCAGCAAATGATGGATTATGTGGCTAATGCGGAAAATGTATAATTGTACGAAAGTCGGTGCAGCCAAACAGTCGCATAATTCCGGTGGCCCTGCTCATACCTCTGACTAGGTCCAGAAGTGCTCCTCAGTGATTCCTTCTTTTTTTTGTCTCATTGAGTTCATAGTTTAGTTTCTATGAAAACGAGGAAGACTAAACCTGAGGTTACCACCCCACAACACAGACTACCATACCACATAATTACTCTCCATAACACATAATCCCACTCTACATAATTCCTATACACTAAATACCACATACTTTCTATCCACATAATTTCACTGCACAACATACCACATAATTCCACTACACACAACGTACATCCACTCCACTCCAAAAAACATTAGTAAAAAACTTTTACATTTACAATGCCAATAGCTCTAACTCTCGCAAATGTGAAACCTATTACATTGCAAATGCTTCTTTAACTGGTAGTCACGTTTGCAGAGTGGTGGAGAAAGGGTGCTGGGCCTCCGACCTGCGCTCAGAAATTCCGCTGCGTAGGACTTACAGGAGGTACCAGGAGGGCTTCTTGGCACCCAAAGTCCCTCAGGAGTAAAGTGGACTTCATCCTCCAATCCGTAGTGTGCCAGGAGGCGTGTTTGCAGAGTGGTGGAGAAAGGGGGGCGTAGCCTCCGAAGACCTCTTAGCAATCCCACTGTGTGGGACTTACTGGAGGTAACAGGAGGGGTAGTCGGCCCCCAAAGACATCTTTGGGGGCCAACTACCCCTCCTATTATCTCCAGTAAGTCCCACACAACAGGATTGCTAAGTTCTCATAGCAGGCCATGCCCCCTTTGCCCACCACTCTGTAAACGCGCCTCCTGGCATGCTCTTGGTTGGGGGATGAAGTCCCCTTCACTTGTGGGGTCCTTAGGGGCCAACTAGCCTACCTGTTACCTGTTGCTGAGAGGTGGACACAGGCCACGCCCCCTTTCTCCACCACTCTGCAAACGAGCCTCCTGGCACGCTCTTGGTTAGGAGATGAAGTCCCCTTGCCTCCTGAGAGTCCCTGGGGGCCAACTATCCCTCTTGTTATCTCTAGTAAGCCCCACACAGCTGGATTGCTGAGAGTGGTCCGAGGCCAAGCCCCCTTTTTACACCACTCTGCAAACGTGCCTCCTGGCGCACTGCTGCTCGGGGGATGAAGTCCACTTTAGTCCGGAGGTCCTCAGAACACAAGAGGACCTCATCGCCCCACCAGCAGTGCGTCAAGAGGCGTGTTTGCAGAGTGGTGTAAAAAGGGGCATGGCCTCGGACCACCTCTCAGCAATCCTACTGTGTGGGGATTACTGGAGGTACCTGGTGGTCTAGTTGGCCCCTAAGGACCCTTAGGATTGAAGGGGACTTAATCCCCCAATTCAGAATGTGCCAGGAGGCACGTTTGCACAGTGGTGGAGGGAGGGGGCGGCTTTTATTTATTTGCTTTTTGGAAGGGGGGCTGTGTGGCCCCCTTCCCTTAATTATTTTTGGGCCCTGGGGACCCCATCCTCCAAGGCCTGAGCATTTAAAAAAAATAAACGGGAATCTGGCCGCGTGGCCCCCTTCCCTGGGTCACTATTAGCCCTGGGAACCCCATTTCCCGGGGTCTGGCCTCGTTTCAAATTTTAAAAAAAAAATCCTGGGAGGGGGGCCACCCCCCTCTCCTGGGCCACTTCTGGCCCCGGGGACCCCATCCCCCGGGGCCTGGCCTCGTTTTACATTTTGTTTTACATTTTCCCGGGAGGGGGGCTGCATGGCCCCCTTCCCCTGGGCCACTTCTGGCCCCAGGGACCCCATCCCCCGGGGCCAGCCCTCACGTTGGGGACCATGGGGGGAGCCCCAATGCCCCCACAGTCCCTGATGGCTCCCCGCCTCCTGCGGGAGCCGGCATTGCTTTTGGGCAAGGGGAGCTGCTAACATACAGCTCCCCTTGTCCAAAAGCAATCTGCTTCACTTCAGGTTTTCTGTTCTCGCTTCCATGAAGCAAAGCATAGTTTGCAATGACAGGGTGGGAGCCGTGCTCCCACCCTGCCATTGCAAACAGCAATGTCCCAGGGGTGGGCACCCCGGGACATTGCAGGAGCTGGCCCTGGGGGGTGGCAGTCCCCAGGGCCATAGAGGGCTCCAGGAGGGGGACAGCGCTGCCCCCATCCTAACGTGCACATTGCCCCAGGGAGGTGGTGATCCCCGGGGCCGGGGGTCTGCAACGGACCCCCGTATTTCCATACAGAGTACCCTGGGGAGGTGGTGGTCCCCAGGGCAGTGTGGGGGGCTCAAACCCCCCCACACTAAATATTTCTAAAAGCCCCGGGGAGGTGGCGGTCCCCGGGGCTTGGGGGGGCCCACGAGTCCCCCCACCCATATTTTCATGAAGCCCCGGGGAGGTGGCGGTCCCCGAGGCTTGGGGGGCCCACAAGGTCCCCCGCCCTAAAATAAATAAAGCCCCGGGAAGGTGGCAGTCCCCGGGGTTGCTGGGGAGCTGTGTGCCACCTGCACATTATTGATGAAGCTCCGGGGAGGTGGCGGTCCCTGGGGCTTGGGGGGCCCATGAGGCCCCCCCGCCCTAAGATGAATAAAGCCCCAGGGAGGTGGCGGTCCCTCGGGCTGCGGGGGGGCTGCATGCCCCCATGCATTATTGATGAAGCCCTGGGGAGGTGGCGGTCCCTGGGGCTGCGGGAGCCCCCGCGGTCCCCCGCTAATTAATTGGACATTGCCCCCGGGAACTGGCCCACCCGGGGGCTTAAGGAAAACGAAGCGCGGGAGCTAGCGCTTCATTTTTTTTTTTCATTTTTTCAGCCGTTTCGCGCACCCAGCACGAATTCGGCTGAAAATATTTTAAAAAAATGCTTTTTTGGCCCTGGGGGTCCCTGAGCAGGCCTAGGGGGTCAGGGTGTTTCTACCCTGCCCCCTTTTCTTGTTTTTATCCTCTTTTTTACTGTTTTCTTGTGACTCGGTTTTACTAAGTCACAAGATGGCTACCAACACTTCCTGGTTTGGAGTGTTGACAGCCAATCAAAATGAAGCTCATGCTCGGGAGGGTTCGCGAATCCTCCTCGGTCACCAGATATTGATATTTTTATTTTTTGAATTTCTCAGGAACTACTGAATGGATGTGCACCATTTTACAAAAAGCACGCTTTCTGAACCAAGAGCTACATTTTTGCCAAATTTGGTGTAATTCCGTTCAGCAGTTCAGGCTGTAGCTTAGTCTAAAGTTCCTATGGAAATTAACATGGAGAAAACACATTTCGGGACCCCTCTTTTTCTCGGCCCCCACTTGACAAATCACCCCGAAACTTTCAAGACAGGAGCTGACCTGAGTGAACTATTGGTTTTGAACATTTTGCAAAGATTCGTAAAACGGTCGCCAAAGATATTGGCAAAAGAAAAAACGCTTTTTGAATAGAAATAAGGTCCTAACTATAACTACCTACTGGCGACCGCCAGTGAGTAATACACACATATATATATATGTTTTTATAGTAGTACATTTAAAAAAAAAAAACAATTTAAAATATATTTTTTCATAATAGTTTTATATTATATATATATATGTATAAATAAACATACACTCATGTATTTATGTGTGTATGTTAATATAAGTATATATTTACATATAATATTAAATATTACTTAAATATATGTAATATACATTATATCAATGTTAAAATATTTAGGATTTACTATTTTAAACTATCCATATATATCAATAAAAAAATTATATTTATGTATGTTTTTTAATGATATTAGTGTGAAACTATATTTTTTAAAGATATGTTTGTACTTACCAATATAAGTATAGGGAAACAATATTTTAGTAATCAATATATTGGACACAATATTTCTGTATCACTATATTGTTGTGATCGAATGTCAATGATTTGCTGGTGTTGCTGGTGATGATGGCTGTTAGACAACAACACTGCCCTCTCTGGAGGTTGAAGGCTGCACGCCAGAACTTCTGCCCAGGCCTCTAACTGATCCACATGTCTGTCGTCAGGTGGATAGTGTGAACAGCACCTTGTTGCATAGATTGGCCAACCAATTGCAGCACATTATGATGGTGCGCTGGAACAGCAACTCTGGCAAAATAGGTCAAGCTGGAAATCTTCCATTTCAGACAGATAGCCACCACAAATTCTAAAACTCCCATTCCTTCCACAAAAGAAAAAGGGAGGAGGTCCAGAGCTAACATTTTAGCCAGCTTCCCATTGTACAAACATGCCATTGAGTGGTTGCGTTCGTATGACCCTCTTGCCTGAAACATGCCTGTGACAGTAGTATGGATGTTTTTCTTTTATCGTGCCATCGACACAGGCAATGTCCAGAGTGACATTACAACAAAAAAGCCCTTGATGACATTCACACCAATATTTCTCAGAAAAGAGCATTCAAATACAACGTCTTATATTCTATTCTATTCACCTGATTTGTCCAGCGCCTGGCTACCCGACAGTGGGCTTCCCCATGCTTTCTACAACTGCTGGAGTGAGGGTAGTTAAAAATGAATGTGATTAGGGAAACAGGTACGTTTTTTGTTTCCATCTAAAACTCATAAAATTGTTGTCCGTTCTCAGGCTAATCGGCAGAGGGTTCCAGAGTTTGGGTGTCAGAAAAGCAAAGGAGCTACCTCCACTTCTAGCTCTCTGAACTCTGGGAACAGCAAGTAGCTCAAGATTGCTGGACCTGAGAGCCCAGTTGGTCTGATGGGAGGTGACCAGCTGATGGAAAACACGAGGACCCATTTTATGTTTTGCCCTATGTGTGATGCATAGTGCCTTGAATTGTACTCTACATCTTATAGGCAGCCAGTGTAGATTTTTCAGCGCTGAATGGGCTGACACTGTTTTAAGGATACCTAATAGAATTCTAGCGGTAGTGTTTTGGATAACTTGAAGTTTGTTGATAACCAACAGAAGACTGCCTAAAGTAGCGAGTTGCTGTAATCAAGGCATGGGAGAATCATTCCTTGGATCACAGTTTTCCTACAGGCTCTCAAAAGACTAAAGCAGCTGCCAGCCACCCTCTTTACTTGGGATACCATGGAGAGGTGTTTATCCAAAGAAATCCCTAAGCTCTTGACTTAAGGCTTGGGGGTGGACGCTCTCCTAAGGAATGAGGCCAGCTATACCAATTGTCATACTTAGGGTTCAGTCATGCCCCAGTAAAACTCAGAGACAGACCTTTCATAACGTTGTGATTTTTTTACTTGGCATGATGCCTCGGGACCTTAATAAATATAGAAATTTAAAAAAGTATAAAAAAATTATAGGAAGTGCTTCACGTACGTGATCTTTATGAGCCTGTTGGCTTTTACTCATCAACTGACTCACTGTATCATCATCAGTACTTTCGTATAGTAGCTGGAGGACCAAACACAATGAATGTCACTATTGATGCTGAATGTGTGTAACTCATATTCTGTGTCACAGGGTACATCACCCTCCTGCAGGTCCTCAAAAAAAGGCAGAAATAATTTTGTAGCTTCCTCTTCAAATAAAGCATAAAAATGAGTCATCCACGGCATGTCATATATATTTTACTCTATGCCTTGGCTCATGACTAAAAACATTATAACATGTTTAGACCAGTTTGTTGCGAATGGACAACATGTCTCATTGCCAAACAAAACTTACAGGCAAATTCATCAGCACATGAGGACCAAATGTCACCCAATTAGGCATTGTGCCATATGACCACCAGGTAAATGCCTACCAGTGGGCCATAGGAGAACCTTCCGGGATGGAACTTGTGGTCACCTCCTGTGCTGAAAACAGCCACACAGTCCTCCGGCACCCAAGGCGACCACAATTTCTGTTCCAGCAGGTTCCCCTATGGCCCACTGTAGGAGTTCACCTTGGCCCCTATTATAGAAGTGCCCTGAGGGCCCAAGAGGCATTTGTGCCCGCTTTGCGTGCTCCCAGGGCACTTTGGTATTACTGAAGGGGCCGCAGATGCTTGAGCGTCCCCTTCTATAATACTGAAAGCGCTGGCGCAGATACAGCGGCAGCGTTTCCTCAAGACTGCATTTCATCATGGCCCCATACAAATGAGGGAATCCCTTTGCCTCTGTGCCCACGCCGTATTACAGATGAGGGCGGAGAGGCTAAGAAGCTCTCAGGAGGCTCACTGGCAGTGCGCCACCTAAATGGTGGCACAGTGTCAGTGAGCCCCCTGATTGCAGCCCTCTGGTGGGGGGAATGGAGTCCCATGGATCCCCAGATGTCCCCTTGCAGGCGGGTGCAGTCACTGACTGCACCCGCCTGCAAGCGGATCTCTAATCCCTTTTAAAAGTGCAGGCAGATTGCCTTCCGAACAGGGAAACACAAAGCAGCTGCTTCGTTTTTTGCATGAATGCACTGCCCTGGGCACAGCGCAAGTTCGCTGCTGCCCTGGGGGCAGCGCATTCACCATAATGCAGCACATTTTCCTGTATTGCGATGGGCGCACCTTTTGAAAGGTGCACCTGGTGCAATCCAGGAAAATGAGCTGCATCCATAATATGGCCCCTGGTGGTCATATGACAACTACTATAGGGTGCTGTAATTTGAATGTTCTTATATGAGAAATATTGGTGTGAATGGCACCAAAGACTTTTGTGTTGTAATCACTTTTTGAGTGGAAGGCGCACTTGGGGGCATATTTACAAGAACTTAATGCCGCCATGGTGTCCATTTTTTGACTTTACAGTGGCTTTTTTTTATTGCTGTACTTACAACTTGCCGCTAACTCCAATTAGCAGCAATTTTCCGGCGTAAACGTGAATTTTCAAAATCGCCACTTCTGTTAGCGGGACATAATGAAAATGAGATGCAAGTTAGGCGTTCCCGTGAAATATCTGCCACTAAACACACGACGAGACATTCACACGTAAATCTCAGTACGTCGATAAACCCACAAAACTGCAGCTAACTCAAATTAGCAGCAGTTTTCTAACGTCAATACTTACCTGGTCTTAAAAATGGTGCAAACCCACCTGTATATAAGGAAGACAATACTAGATCCTCATTGGAAACCTCAACGACACCATGGAGCTACTACTATTGGAACTTGGAGCCCGAAGAAGACCACCACCACAGAGGCAGCACTGCAGAAGAGAGCAGGTTTACCGCCAAAGGATCACCCTCATACACCTCCATCCAGATGAGGTGATAGCCCATTACATGCTAAAAACGGTACTTCATTCTACGCCTCCTCAACCAGATAGGGCCAAGGCTGCAGGCCACATCCCAGTGCAGCACTAACATCCCTCTGCAGACCAAACTACTTGCTGTGCTGCACATGTTGGCCTCAGGCACCTCCCAAACTTCCACTGCCAGATTGGCCAGAGTCTCCCAGGCATGCTTCTCCAGGTTTCTCCCCACTGTCTTGGATGCCATCATCAATATGATGCCTCAGCATCTATGCTTTCCTAACATCGCGCAAGAACAACTCACCAACAAGCAAGGCTTCTATGCCATTGCTGGTTTTCTGCATGTGTTGGGGGCAATGGACTGCACCCATGTGCAACTTGTGCCTCCTGTGGACACTGCACAAATCTATAGGAACAGGAAGCACACATACTCAATGAATGTGCAGGCAATTGTTGACCATCTTGGAATGTTTCTCAATGTCATCGCCAAGTATCCAGGCAGTGTCCGTGATTCATACATCTTCCGCCAATCTGTCATCAACCAGCGGTTCCAGAATGGCATCTATGGAAATGGACTGCTTGTTGGTAAGTACAAACTGAACACACCACACACCTCAAGTCACCCAATAATGTAGCTCAACTATATGAGAATGCACATGTAGCAAATTGCATTGTGCATATATTGTTACTGGGCCAACTACTATACACAAATACCTAATGGCCAAGAACAACATATATGTAATTAGTTCCAACAAGGAAGTAGGCTAAAAATACTCTCACAAACCACTAAGTCACTAAAGGAATGCAGATCTTGCAGAACTCATCAGACAAAAATTGCAAGGAATCAATGCAGCAGGTGCCACAGGACATATGCTTGCACTGTGCTCCATTCATTCTGAAACAAAGGCATGCATCATATGTACAACAAGATGACAGATCACTGTGCTATCCCCTGCGCTGGTGCACAATTAGCTGACATGCACCAACACAGGCACCCATGCACCATGGTGCAAGGGTGCCTGCGTCATGGGGAGGAAAGTATTTCTGCATGAAGGGACACCTAATTGCACAGAAACAATCAACAAAGTGGATTTCCTCTTCCTATGTGTTGTGTCAGAATGCAGTATGCATAGAAAGGGCATAAAAATAAGAGAAATGTAAATGTTACTCCATGCTGCACATCTCTACGCCTCCGCTGGTGAGGCATATCAATCTGATGCATTTCCAGGTGTTGAGTTTTTAACAAAGGCAGAAATGTAGCCAGCTAAATGTGTGTTGTGAGGGAACACCCACGTCAACGCCCATGGCCCGCCCCCAACACGCAATCAATCGGCTTCAAAGTTGCCATATGCCCAAGTACATGAAGAGACATGTGCTTTGGTTTGACATGTCCCAGTAGATAGAGTGCACCAGGTAGCAATGCTACTGCATCTCAAACAGTGAGCCATCTGGAGTGCAAGGGGGTTGTAACTAAGCCACATTGAGTACAACATTTTGCATTCAAGGGCTTCTGGTGCCAGCTACCCTCAGTACAATATCTCACAATGATGGATATTGTAGATGTACATACATAGTAATCTGCAAAAAGTCAAGGTGTTAAGGTACCCATACATCCCGACAGTTACAACAAGGAGATATTACACAGAACCGGGCCAATGGCATTGATGGAGCAGGGTAAATATAAAAATGTTAACCTCCTAATATTTTCGTACAATATTAATAAACATGTTCGTTAAGTAAATAACCAACAATGTATGTTAAGGGTTGATGGTAATACGCAATTCAATGTGCAAATTAATTGACTTGTAATTGTTTATGTGTCTAACATAACATAATATTTTGCGTACTAATTAAATAATAAATGCATGATTTGTGCTTTCAAATAAAACGTGTGGTTACAAAATAAAGCGATGGTAAGTAAGGGACAGTTTTATATGTTGCTTCTGCTAGGTAATACCTAATTGGGGTACGTAGAAAGACGGGAGGGAAACGAAAGGGTTTATATTTCTTTGTTTTAATAACATTTTGTTTATCTTTGAAAATAGTGCGCTTAGGCCTGCCGAGCAGCAATATAAAATGGCCGCGAGTTACTAGAGTGCGCATGAGCGGATGAGACCATGTGATAGAGAAGAAAAGCTGTGGAAAAGGGATGATCACGTGCTGATGCCAAGAGGCTAAGATGAAAGTATGGTCAAGGCTGCTGTGACCCTTCTGAGCAGATGTGTGCCAAGATGATCAGCAAGAAGCGTGAGAAGCCTGGTTGAATCAATAGACAGTACCGTATTACACAAAATGTAGCAGAAAAAGATACAATTTGGACTGATCGAAACGGATGAGCAAGTGCATGAACTGTGAGAAACAATGCTTGCATGGACATTCCACACGGAACTGGTTAAGACCAGGAAGTTTGATAAAAATGTATATGGACCCGAGAGTTTGACCAATAAGAATGAATCGCGCCATGAAGAAGAAACATTTTATGTTGTAAGCTAGAATTAGGGTTTAGGAAGACCTACTCTTGGTGGGAGGGGTTAGAATGCTGTTCGAATGCTGCGGACATGCTGCGGGAGATGCTGAAGAAATTAGATGCTGTAGATGGGAGAGTTTGCGGTTGCTGATGCTGACGAGCTGATGCTGCTGCTGTTATTTTCCTTTTTCAGTTGAGTATAAAGATGCAGCTTTAGGAGAACTTTTAATTGATAGATTTTTATTAGAATTATTAGGCTTTTCCCAGGGAGATAGATAGATTGATCTATAGAGTACTTATTATGATAACCTCATTTTTCCGTCTAATAAAAGTGCTTTGCAATTTTAAACTATTCTTATATTGATGATAAATGCAATAATCTGAATAATAAAACTTAATTACAATTTCCTGATTTCAAAACTTTATATAAACTTTATTATTCTTTAAGCAAATGTCTCAGTGAATTTCTTTAAGCTTAATGATTTATACTGAAATAGTAAAAGAGTTCATTGTGATTGAGCTGGTATTAATCACCATCAACTAATTCCTACTAGTTGGCCCATCGACCAATGAGCGGAATACCTTAAAAAAAGCAAATGAGAAATATGATGTCATGATAAAGAGGTACCCCGTCTCCTTCCAGCAAATCGTTTTTCTCCTAGGTTCTTTGTCAGAGGAAGTCCAGGGAACAAATGAGTAAGTGAATGTATATGCGGTGTTATGGGCCCCACCGTCATATGGATATAGTGTGTGCGTTAGAGAAATAATTGCATCTGGATGACCAAAGCATAATAGGAGAAATTATTTTTATTGTCAGCGCTGGATCAGCATCATAGTGACATGTAGGCTGTAAAGTATAGGCAATTCAATGGCGTCAATGCAGGTCATTTGTATGTACCACACCATGTGGAAGGAGAAAGTAGAAAGCTGCACAATGGACACAAAGTCAAAAAGTCTACTCTGCAAACACATCAGGCCAAAATACTAATATACCGTTTCCTCCATTTTCTGTTTCAGCTGATCAAGGTTATGCACTGTCACCATGGGTGATGACCCCCATCAAAGAACACCACACACAGGCCCAGAGAGACTATAATGTGGAACTGGGACACACAAGGGCCATTGTGGAACGGACATTTGGAGTCTTCAAATCCAGGTTCCGTTGCCTGGATATTTCAGGGGGAAGACTCCTGTACAGGCCCGAATTGGTCTGCAAAATAATACTGGTCTGTTGTATTTTCCACAATATCTGTGTAAGGACTAATACACCTCTGCCAGAAGACCAGGAAGAGCTGGACAATCTGGAGGATGGGCAGAATGAAGAAGTTGATGCAAGCCACATTACAAACAAACAGAAACAATAGACGGAGCGCTGAAAGTTTTCCGACACTCACCCCGAATCACAGATCTGGGTTGAATCCATCATCGTTCTTTAGCTCACTTTGCCACCCCAGTTCAGGCCCATCCATATGCAAATCAGTCTTGACCCTATTCCTCATGGGAACAGTTCAGCCCAAACTGCCAATCCAGGTCTTCCCTGGACCGGAAACAAGCATCCTGGGACCGATTTCAGGGTAACACCCCTCAACCACCAGGCTAGCTGGAATCCAGTGGCAAAGTGAGCAAGGGGCCCACGTCTGGGCATACCCTGCCAACTTAGGGCGAACAAAGCAAACACAAGGAGATGATGGACGAAGCGCTGAAACGTTTCAGACATTCACGCCCAGTCACAGATCTGGGTTAAATCCATCATCGTTCTTTAGCTCACTTCGTCACCTCAGTTCAGACCCAGCTATATGCAAATCAGTCGTGACCCTGTGCCTCATGGGAACAGTCCAGCCCAAACTGCCACTGCTCACTTTGCCACTGGATTCAAGCTAGCCTGGCTGATGAGTGGTGTTACCCCAAAACCGTTCCCAGGATGCTTGTTTCCTGTCCAGGGAAGACCTGGCTTGCCAGTTCGGGCTGGACTGTTTCCATGAGGCACAGGGTCAAGACTTATTTGCATATAGCTGGGACTGAACTGGGCTGGAGAAGTGAGCTAAAGAACGATGATGGATTTAACACAGAACTGTAACTGGGGGTGAGTTTCTAAAAAGTTGCAGCGCCCCGTCCATCATCTCTTCGTGTTTGCTTTGTTCACCTTAAGTTGGCAGGGTATGCACAGATGTGGGTCCCTAGCTCACTTTGCCACTGGATTCAAGCTAGCCTGGCTACTGAGGGGTGTTACCCCGAAACCGGTCCCAGGATGCTTGTTTCCGGTCCAGGGAAGACCTGACTTGGCAGTTCGGGCTGGACTGTTTCCATGAGGCACAGGGTCAAGAGTGTGTTGCATATAGCTGGGACTGAATTGGGCTGGAGAAGTGAGCTAAAGAATGATGATGGATTTAACCCAGAACTGTGACTGGGGGTAAGTGTCTGAAAAGTTGCAGCACCCCGTTCATCATCTCCTTGTGTTTGCTTTGTTCGCCTTAAGTTGGTAGGGTATGCACAGACGTGGGTCCCTTGCTCACTTTGCCACTGGATTCAAGCTAGCCTGGCTGATGAGGGGTGTTACCCCAAAACCGGTCCCAGGATGCTTGTTTCCTGTCCAGGGAAGACCTGACTTGGCAGTTCGAGCTGGACTGTTCTCATGAGGCACAGGGTCAAGACTGATTTGCATATTGCTGGGTCTGAACTGGAGTGGCGAAGTGAGCTGAAGAACGATGATGGATTTAACCCAGATCTGTGACTGGAGGTGTGTCTGAAAAGTTTCAGTGCTCCGTCCATCATCTCCTTGTGTTTGCTTTGCAAGCCGCACTACTTCAGCAGCTGCAACATCAAGGAGGGATGCCATTATCCATAACTTCTTTTCATAATGGCAACTCTCAAATGTCTTGCATCACCCATAGCTTTGAACCAAATGTTCCACCTTGTGATGCAGCACAATAAAATATCACTTCACTAATATCTTGTATGCTTGGTTTGTGACTTTATAAAGGGAACAATCATGTAAAGTTATGCTATCAAAACAGCAGAGTCACACAGATCAATAACCTTTCAGGGGATATGACACCAACTAAAGTAAGACTAGAAATGGGCAAATGTTTTGGGCATCTGAACTTCTGACTGCATATGGTTTATCATTGAGAATTGAAAAGTGCTTGTTGTGTGGTCTCCTGAGCACAATCAGGTCCGTTTTCACACAAGAGTGTAGTACTCCATACAATGTATGTCTGATGCATCATTGTAGCTGGGGCCACACAGCTCTAACCCATTCTAAATTTTTGAAACAAAACCGACTAGATCCAAGGGCAGCTACGGTGGGAGGCAGAACTGGAGTACACCCTATCAGATAAAGAGTGGCAGGCCACTTTAGGGCACTTCATACAGCACACATGTCGGGCACGGAGGCGGCCTATAAGGTATCCTCCTACTGGTACCTAACCCCAGCCCGAATACACAAGTGGAATAGTGATTGCTCTGCACTTTTCTGGCGGGGGGTGCGAGCAAACTGGCTTCTTGCCCCAACTCCTCTGGAACTGCCCCAAGCTGGTTCGGTACTGGGATAAGATTTTGAATGTTATTGACCAAGCTTTCAGCACCTCTATCCCGTGCTTCCCTGCATATACACTCTTAGGTCTGCCCAATCCCGTGACCTTCCCCTTGCGCTCGCTCCGGCGAGACAGATTGCTATTGCACTAAATGCTGCAAGACAGGTCCTGTTAGCTCTCTGGGGTACTAAGTTAATCCTGGATCACACTGCTTGGCAGAGGAGGCTATGGGTAACTCCGCTATGGAGCGTATGTCAATGATGATCGATAATAGTATGGAGAATTACTCAGACTTGTGGGCCCCCTTCATCTCGATTCTGTCGAAAGAATTCAGGGAAGTGACTTGCCCCAAATTCCTAAAGATCTTGCACTTATCGGCCCCAAAACAAGGGTCGCCTGTATAGAGCCACGGACACATTAAGGCCAAGCTCACCTTTGCTCCTGTCCCAATGGGCAGGATGGACATTGATGCTAAATCAATCAATCATGGTGCGGAGGAGTCTAGGGAGGGAGTGAAGGGTGGGCATGGGGCCTGTTGCCTTTTCATTGTTTATTCTCTAGGCAGTCACTTGGTCGCCACGGTTCTTTAGACTTTTTCTTTGGTTTCCTTCACATACAAAACCCTAGCTTGATGCTTGCTGCCGGCGTCCGGGTTGTAGGCAAAAGGTTGTGTATCACTTGCACATGACAAATGCTGCCGGCATGTGGTTGAAGGCGATAGCTGTGTTAATCCTAATAAAGAGAATTGTTCCATAAATTTTTCAAACACATCTCTGTGTAATCTGTGCCACTGGAAAAAAGGTAACTGACAAAAGTCGCAAAGATACATGACAATGGTGGACTGGATCAACTCTCTGGTGTGAAGGATGAAGAATCAAAGGATAGTAGAGCCAGACTAACTGATGTATCAATACATATGAGTATGCTTTTAACACCAAGCATACTCATAAATTCAGCATTAACAAGTGACACTACCTACCGAGCTGACACATGTCTCACTGCAATGACAAATAAGCACGTCTTGCATCACTAACACTGTGCATGATTCATCATTCAACACTGCACTGATATAACAATGCTATATTTTTATCTGCACAAACAATGACACATATGTCAACCATGCGACAACTGGCAAGGCATCAGCAATCAACAAAAGTTATGTAGGACTGTAGACATGGCAATACAATGGCAAGAAAGTGTTTATGTCACATGCCTAACAACATTAGTGTGGCATGGCAAAAAATGTGGAGAACTGGCTATATCCTCATTCCATCACACTTACTCTGTGTTGACACCCCAAAGACAGAGAACAGACATACACGAATGAAGTGCAGCAGGGAAACCAATAAGTACAGACAAAACATGCAAGTAACATACAACCAATTACATTAGTAATGGTCAATGTATTGTGTAAGACGGACCACGAAAAACATGGTAGCACTATGAAGTTGCATCACCTCTCTCTGGACTGCCACTACAAGTTACAAATGCCAATTGCATGATGTGTGTAATCTAGGGATTAACCACAACTCCACTATTCAAAATATCCCTACATCTGCAGGCCCAATTGAACACAAGTACGACCATGCATCTAAAATGAAATAAGCATGTCACATGCGGTTGTATCTCTCAAGGAATGTACCAAATACTAATGAACACACATTGTTGCGCAGGATGGCCAGGCACCATGTATGACATGTGTTGCAGTCCAATGTGGCCAACCAGCCCCTCTCCTCTAGTCAGGTGTATGCTAGACAGAAATTTCCATCCGGATATCACCAAGGGAAATCCACCATACACCCAAGAGCTCACTTCCATGGGGTGAGGAAAGGCTGCACCACCCAGTCGCCTCCTTAAATCTAACTTTGTCAAGCAGATTCCATGTTCCACAGTGCCCCTTGAAATCTTGGTGGTACAAGCAGTGTGCCCATGGCTCTTGCCCAGACTTGACCCCTGGACCTCCTCCGCTCCACATCCAACCTTCTCCTAACCTGGACATCAACCCCAGGCCTCAAACCGCTGCACCCTCTCCGAATCAGTGACTCAACCAGCAGAATCTTCTGTCTGGATTTCACAAACCTGGGTACAGCAGTGTACTCCGAGTCTGCAGGGGAAACTCCAGATGCAGGAGATGCAACTGGCCCCTCTTAGGTGCATAGTCACAGGTCTCCTGCCACACACGATTTGCACAGGTCCGGGGCCTCACCCTCCACAGCGTCTGTCCAGCACAACCTCCTCTGGCATGATGATGTTGAGAGGCGCAGCCCAACATTGGCAATATCCTCTGTCACCCCAGTCTAGTGTTGGTGCATGTCATGCAATGCAGACTGCCCTTTGTTGTTGATCAGGAGCACCGCGACTGATCACAGCTACAAGGTGCACCATGCGGGCTTCTCATGTCAGCAATGTGCATACATCTGACATGCCAGACTTTGCCACCAGGTAAGGATGATTGCTGGCGCATCAATGTCTACACCCAGGGACCACAGGCTTGTGTACGACGCATGCACCGCCTCAAACGTCAGTCTGCAGTAACTCTGCAGCACCTGTGCCTACCACTCCGGGTCTCATACAAAGGCACAGCGTGATCTCAAGGCCATGGGGACTGTCTGCGCTTTCAGGCTTTGAAGGCCATGCTGTTGCAAGGAATGCGCAGTGTAAAGTGCAGCATTGCTGTTTTTCACTAACAATGTGCCACTTTTCAGACATGAGGCACACATTCAGCATTTCCTCTTCACCTGGGACTCTAGGTCTACATCATGTCTGTTTCTGGCTTTGTGGGGGTTGTTGACCTGTGCAGAACCTGGTCATGGCTGCTCCATTTTGTATTCTGGTGGATACATTTCTTAATTCCTCATCAGAGGTGTCTTTGTAAGCTCTTTTAGCTTTTAGAGGCAGAAAAGTGACAGAGGGCTGACTTACGTCAAATATTGTTACTGCTAACTTTCCAGCCGTCATTTTCTCTTTAGCTTCGAGATGTGTATCGCTGTTATGCTAGAGTGAGGGGCAATTGTGTCTGCCACAAGCTGATCCTTACGCCATGTAGCAACGTATTGTACAAACGTCGCTAACATGACAATGGATGTGGTCGATAGACACCATCCCAAAAGATTTGCCACTTTGCAACCTCTAAAATGCATAGCACAACATCTTGAAATCATGCCCATGAGTGCCTTTGCACAGACCATTGTAAATGTGCACGTTTGTGCCTCCAGCTAAGCAAGTACACAAATGTGATTCTGTAGTCAACCTTCACATTGTATGCAGCATCATAAATCTTCAATACAAGTAGTGAGTGTTTATTGTTCAAGTTCATGTGTGTTGCAAGCCCATAAAACTGGTACAGACATCACAGCAATGTGTAATGTAACAGTCCCATATGTAATCATACATACAACCAATGGTAACCATTATGACTACCACAGATGCATGCATTATCTATCACATATGACAAAATCTCGATATGCATCAATCTGATGAATGAGTGCATGTTGACAGCTCAATATTACTGATATCAAGACATATCAGAATGACTAAAGTCACCTACACAACACAGATCACATCCCATAGCCAAATGGTGTTGTTAGGCATGCAATATCCTACAATATAGTACTTTTGCTGATCAACTAGCACTCAGTGAAAAAAATTTGCCCTCGTTTTTTTACGTAAGCTATAATTTTTCTCATAACCGCTGTAGGAGAGTAGGATCTGCTTCCCATGGGTACCCCCACTTTTTGCTGATGCTTCACTGTTTTTCGACTTTAGTCTGGCTGGGGCCCTGCTAATCAGAACCCCAGCCTAGCTGCTTCCTCTCTAAAATGGTTTCCATGTGCCCTAGGCACATCTCTAATTGGAATCTGGAGTGCCCTTATAAGTCCCTAGTATATGGTATACTATGTACCCAGGGCATAGGTACCTCAGAGGCCTACCAGGGGCTGCAGCATGTGTTGTGCCACCCCTGGAAGGCCATCCTAAATGACACCACAGGCCTGCTACTGCAGCCTGGGTAAGGTGGTGCATGCACCCCTTACAGTGGTATAGGCTACCTATATCACTACCATTGCACACACATATAAACCTATAAGTCACTCCTATGGCAGGCCTTATCAATCCTGAAGGCAGAGTGCTTGGTTCCTATGTGAGAGGGTGCCCCTGCATGAGCAGAGCCCCTCTGCAGCGTTCGGAGACCCTTCTCTGATGCTGTTTGTAGTGCAGCCTGACCATATACTCTTAAGCGCATTATAACCCCGCGTTAAATGCTAACTTTGGGATGGCTGCACGGAAACATGTTGTGTTTGGTGTCAAACATCTTGGAATACTACCCCCCCGCCAGTTCTGGCAGCGGGGGTAGCATTCCACCCTTCTAGAGGGAGAGACATGTACAAACCGGGCTACCCGGTAACTTCTTTCCAGAGCCCTGGCATCACAAAATGGATGCCGCTGCCACAGACACGGGTCTGGCCTCCTGCTGCTGACTGAAACTCCGGCAGGGGAGGCCTGGACAATAGGTTTCCTGTTGCAAGGAGGTGTAACCACCTCCCCAGACAGGATAGTGTGTATTGGGGCTGGGCGGGAGTACCCTCTGGTGCTTTGAAGTCCTGCACTGGGGGCACATTTGGTGTCCTGTGCATACCCCAGTTCAAACTGGTTCAGGGGCTTCCAGCCCCTGCTCTGGCGTGAAACTGGACAAAGGGAATGGGTGTAACCACCCCTCTTCCCTGACCCTCCCATAGGTGGGTCCCCAGAGTATGTCCAACCCCCTAACTTTGTATAAGTATGGGACCCCTGTCCTTAGGACTTTAGATTTACCTGGACGAAACTCTGACACAGAATCCTGGACCTTCGACGCTCTACTTTATGATTAGAGGACTGAAGAATCTCCCTTGGGGTCAAGGAGTGACTCCCCTGCTTGGCAGGCACCAAAGAAGCAATTGTCTGGTCTGCATCGCTGAAGCTCCTGCCGGACGCCGAAGTCTTTGCATCACCAGAGGTAGATTTCCAGACTTCACCGAGGCTGCCCTGAGTCCCCAGCAAAGCTGAGGCCCGTAGCTGTCGTGGGTAACGTGGAACCATGACCCCTGGGCACTGAGAACATTTGCAAGTGCATCCTCTTCCTGGGATCCCACGAAGTTGTGCTTTAGGCTCCGAGTAGCCCCCGCCTCCAGCACCGACTGCACTGAAGATCACTGGCCCCCACTCCACGAGTGTCCCGTGAGCCAGCTCCAAGTGCGTCCACTCGAGGCTCCTTTGCGGTTGCTAGTCCGTTGGCTAGTGGGCCCTCCCGAAGGCAACTCGAATTCTAATTGGGCTTCCCTGGTTGCTCCAGGCTTGCCCTGACTTATCCTAGCTGGGTAAGTCCCCCAGACCTTGCTGGTCTGCATCAACGTCCTTCTTTTATTTCCAAGAGACTTGCCGTTGCCAAGGCTTGTTGGGTCCAATCTGGTCGCCGACACCCCTGCAATCGACAAACATTGTGGGACAGCTCGAATCCAGCTCCTGGTCATCGTCGACGCCTCCTGGATCTCGTGGCTGAAGAGTCAAGACGACTGTCAACCTACCTGAAGCACCCGATATCGGTGGGCATCTGCTCATCGCCTTCCTGGTCACTGGCTAGTGACCCAGACTCTGTCCCCTCTGCTTTAAGGTTCTTCAGATCTCCGATTCACCTTTGAATCCACCCGAACACTTTCGACTTGGTCGCCAGCAGCACTTTGCAGCAGATCGCCATTGTAAACGACGACGAAACCCGACCCCGAAAGACACCTATGCACCCGGCTTCCCTGGGTGAGGTAACTCGAGTACTCCGGTGCTCCCGTGGGTATAGACTCTAGAACGACCTAGTTCTAAAGGGGTTTGCTCCAAGTCCTCCTCTAAGTGTCCCTTTTCTTTAAAATCCCAACCGCGACTTTCCCCATAGAAGTCAACGGCGATTCGCGGCTGTGTTCTCACACTGCACGCGTCCCCCGTGGGTCCCCTGAGTCACTACCTTGGGTGGTTCCTTGTGGTCCAAGCACTTCTACAGGCTCTAGGCCTTGTGTCTAGCTCAGTCGTGGTTCTTATACCACTTTATTGGTATATGGTTTGGTACTCCCCTAGGGCTCAAACGTGTATTTGTGCTATTACTGTTGATAACTAACTTATAACTTATGTACTTCGAACTCTAGCCTCATAAAGAGACTAGAGGGGTGTGTTTAGCAATAAATACTTATATTTTGAATATATACCTGGTGTGGTCCTCTTTCATTTGGTCACTCAAGAGATTATAGACTGGTAAAACAAGCTGCTTTACATTCCTTCAAGACTTAGCCTGAAGGCTGCTCTCCATAGCTACCACTAGGATAGCTTTCAATAAAGGTTGTCTTTAACCTATCTCCAATAAGGGGTTGTTTGGACTGGTGCAAGGTGCCCACTATCACTATGACCATAGAAACCTGAGCAATATTGTCCCTCCCTACCAGAGTGGGGATGACATCCACAAATGGATAACTGCCCTGGAGAGGGCCTGTAAAGTACAGAGGGTCCCTCAGGAGCAGTGGGCAGCAATCTTGTGGCTCTCCTTTGCAGACAAAGGTAGAGACAAGCTCCTCACTGTAAGAGAAGAGGATGCTGATAATTACAAAGTCTTGAAGAGTGCTCTGATTGATGGGTTTGGCCTAACCACTGAACAATACAGGTTAAAGTTCAGAGATACCCAAAAAGCACAGACTCAAGACTGGGTGGACTATGTGGATTGTTCTGCTAAGGCTCTGGAAGGTTGGTTGATGGGCAGTAAGGTATGTGACTTCACAGGATTGTACAATCTTATCATGAGGGAGCAGATTCTTAATAACTGTCAAAATCAGCTGTTGCATCAGTACCTGGTGGACTCTGATGACCTCTCCCCAAGAATTGGGAAAGAAGGCAGACAAATGGGTCAGAACCAGGGTGAGGCAGAAGGTACAGAACCAAGGTGGTGACCCAAAGAAGCAAGATTCTAAGAACTCTGACAAGGGTGGGGAGAAGGGTAAAGACCAGAAGTCTTCACAAGGCCCCCAAAAATCTTCTTCAGGTCGGGGATTCACAGTCTAACAAAGGGAAAGGCCAAAAGAAACCATGGTGCAAGGTCTGTAAGCAAAAGACCCACTGGACCAGTGATTGCACCAAGTCCAAGGACTCTATTCCAGCCCCCACCAATGCCCCTAAGGCACCTGATCCCCCTAGTACAGTTACAGTTGGTGGTGGGAGTACACAAGCCAAGGGTTTAGTAGGGTTGACCCTGGATAAGGAGATGAGCTCTGACCTAGTCAGAGAACTCACTCAGGCTGTCTTAGTCTGTGATGGAGGCATGGATGTGACCTCCTCTGTGAGTCCCAGTAATCTGGGCAAGTACAGGCAACAGCCCTTAAAAAATGGAAAAGAGGCTTTGGCATTTAGGGACACAGGGGCAAGTGTCACCATGGTGACACAAGACCTTGTGGATCCTGGGCAGATTATACTTGGTGAAATGTACCAAGTGACCAATGCTAGCAATGTCAGAACAGACCATACTCTGGCAGTTGTTAACTTCTCCTGGGGAAGGGTAACTGGCCTTAAGAAGGTTGTGGTGAGTGCAAACCTACCAGTGGAATGCTTGCTTGGCAATGATCTTGAAACTTCAGCTTGGGCAGAAGTGGAGCTTAGGACCCATGCAGAAATGCTGGGGATCCCTGCAGATGTGTTTGCTGTGACCAGGTCACAGAGCAAAATGTCTAACACTGAACAGGCCTTGGATGCTGGAATAATGGACCAAGTGCCATCCAAGAAGAGGAGTAGTAGGGTAAAGGCAGTGCCTTCCCCCTTGGCTCAGAAGGAAGATCAGTCTCTTCAGGGAGATGATCTCAGTCCTGAGGAAGGAACTGTCCCAGAGGAGCTTGAGCCTGATCAGGTTGAGTTCTTAGGGACAGGGGGCCCTTCCAGGGCAGATCTGAGCCAGGAGCAGCAGAGCTGCTCCTCTCTTGAACCCCTCAGACAGCAAGCTGCTGATGAGGCTGCTGGGAAAGCTAGTGGTCCCCATACTGTGTATTGGGATGATGGACTCTTGTACTCAGAGTGTAGAGACCCCAAGCCTGGTGCCACCAGGAGGTTGGTAATACCTCTGAAGTTTAGGGGCTTCCTATTGACCCTAGCCCATGACATTCACTTAGCAGGTCACCTGGGCCAGAACAAGACTTGGGACAGAATTGTCCCTCACTTTCACTGGCCCCACATGTCTGAAGACACCAAGGAGTTTTGTCGCTCCTGTGTAACCTGCCAGGCCAGTGGCAAGGCAGGTGGCACTACAAAGGCCCCCTGATACCACTACCTGTGGTGGGGGTTCCCTTTGAAAGGGTGGGGATTGACATTGTTGGTCCCATGGATCCCCAAACAGCATCTGGGCACAGGTTTATCCTGGTGGTAGTGGATCATGCCACCAGGTACCCAGAGGCTATTCCCATTAGGACCACTACAGCACCTGTAGTGGCAAGGGCCCTCCTGGGAATTTTCTCAAGAGTGGGCTTCCCTAAGGAGGTTGTATCAGACAGGGGTGCTAACTTTATGTCTGGATACTTGAAAGCAATGTGGAAGGAGTGTGGAGTGACTTACAAGTTCACCACACCCTATCACCCACAATGCAATGGTTTAGTTGAGAGATTCAACAAAACCTTGAAGGGCATGATTAAAGGGCTCCCAGAGAAGCTTAGGCGAAGATGGGACATACTCTTGCCCTGCCTTTTATTTGCATACAGGGAGGTGCCTCAAAAGGGGGTTGGCTCCAGCCCTTTTGAACTTTTGTTTGGTCAGCCTGTCAGGGGTCCATTGTGCTTGGTGAAGGAAGGATGGGAGTTACCTCTCAAGCCCCCAAAGCAAGACATAGTGGACTATGTACTTGGTCTCCGCTCCAGGATGGCTGAATACATGAAAAAGGCAACTAAAAACCTTGAGGCTAGCCAGGAACTTCAAAAAGCCTGGCATGACCAAAAGGCTGTACTGACTGTTTACCAGCCAGGACAGAAGGTGTGGGTGCTGGAGCCAGTGGCCCCAGCAGCTCTCCAAGACAAGTGGAGTGGACCCCATACCATTGTTGAACAGAAGGGTGAGGTTACCTACTTAGTAGACCTAGGAACACCCAGGAGTCCCCACAGGGTTCTCCATGTCAACAGACTGAAGCCATATGTGGACAGGGCAGACATGGGCTTGCTCATGGCTACTGATGAGGGACAGGAGGAAGAGAGTGACCCACTCCCTGACCTGCTCTCACAGAACCCTGATGATGGGTCAGTGGATGGTGTAGCCTTGGCAGGCAGCCTCACTGCTCAGCAGCAAACTGATTGTAGACAAGTGCTCAATTAGTACAGACATATGTTCTCTCTGACTCCAAGTCAGACCACCTGGTGCACTCATGAAGTGGACACTGGGGACAGTCTGCCTATTAAAAATAATATTTATAGGCAACCTGACCATGTCAGGGACTGTATCAGGACAGAAGTCCAGAAAATGTTGGATTTGGGAGTTATTGAACCCTCAGATAGCCCTTGGGCTAGTCCAGTGGTCCTTGTACCAAAGCCTCACACCAGTGGTGGAAAAAGAGAGATGAGGTTTTGTGTGGACTACAGGGGTCTCAATGCAGTCACTAGGACTGATGCCCATCCAATACCTAGGGCAGATGAGCTAATAGACACTTTGGCCTCAGCCAAGTATCTAAGCACATTTGACCTGACAGCTGGCTACTGGCAGATCAGACTAGCTGATGATGCAAAGCCAAAGACAGCATTCTCAACCCCTAGTGGGCATTAGCAATTTGTGGTAATGCCCTTTGGTCTGAAGAATGCACCTGCCACTTTTCAGAGGTTGGTGAATACAGTCCTTACAGGCCTGGAAGCCTATAGTGCAGCCTATCTAGATGATATGGCTGTCTTTAGCTCCACCTGGGAGGATCACCTGGTCCACCTCAGAAATGTTTTCAGGCCCTGCAGAAAGCAGGCCTAACTATCAAGGCCACAAAGTGCCAGATAGGGCAGAGTCAGGTTGTATACCTGGGCCACCTTGTGGGTGGAGGCCAGGTTCAACCATTGCAGAGCAAGATCCAGACCATCATGGACTGGACTGCTCCAACTACCCAGACTCAGGTGAGAGCCTTTTAGGCCTGACTGGGTACTATAGGAGATTTGTCAAGGGGTATGGATCCATAGTGACACCCCTGAATGACTTAACTTCCAAGAAAATGCCCAAAAAGGTTCAGTGGACAGTTAGCTGTCAAAAGGCATTTGATGACCTGAAGCAGGCCATGTGCACTGCTCCCATTCTACAGAGTCCTGATTACTCAAGAAGTTCATTGTCCAAACAGATGCATCTGAATTGGGGATAGGGGCTGTACTGTCACAATTGAATGATGAAGGTCAGGATCAGCCAGTAGCTTTTATTAGCAGAAGGCTGACCCCTAGAGAGAAACGTTGGTCAGCCATAGAGAGGGAGGCCTTTGCTGTGGTTTGGGCTCTGAAGAAGTTGAGGCCATACTTGTTTGGTACTCACTTCCTTGTTCAAACAGACCACAAGCCCCTCCTATGGCTAAAACAAATGAAGGGTGAAAACCCCAAACTGCTTAGGTGGTCCATTTCCCTACAGGGGATGGACTTTACAGTGGAACATAGACCTGTCAAACACCCCTTGGTTCAAATCAGTATCTGGTGAGATCCGTAATTTGCATTGGCTCCCTGTAGCGCAGCGAATAAAATTCAAGGCTCTTAGCCTGGTGTTCAGGGCCCTGAATCATACAGGGCCAGCCTTTTTGCAAAATCTTCTTGTTTGGTATTAACTAACTAGACACCTTCGTTCATCTGGTGCTAAACTCTTGAGAGTGCCCAGAATTCGCACCTTACTCTGGGGTGGTCGCAGCTTTCATTACTGCGCTGCTAAACTCTGGAATTCCCTACCGATTGATTTGAGAAATGCGTCATCTCTTGTCTCTTTCAGAAAGGAACTAAAAACCTGGCTCTTCTGTAACTAGAGACTCATCAGTGGCTTACTTTGTCCGCAGCGCCAAGACACCTCCGGGTATTTGTGCGCTTTACAAGTCTTGATAACATAACATAACATAACATAACATAACAACCATGCCAATGCAGATGGACTCTCTAGGTACTTCCACTTAGAACATGAAGACTCAACTGGTCAAGGTTAGTTTAATGTCCCTACGTTTGGGGGGTTGTGTAGGAGAGTAGGATCTGCTTCCATGGGTACCCCCACTTTTTGCTGATGCTTCACTGTTTTTCGACTTTAGTCTGGCTGGGGCCCTGCTAATCAGAACCCCAGCCTAGCTGCTTCCTCTCTAAAATGGTTTCCATGTGCCCTAGGCACATCTCTAGTTGGAATCTGGAGTGCCCTTATAAGTCCCTAGTATATGGTATACTATGTACCCAGGGCATAGGTACCTCAGAGGCCTACCAGGGGCTGCAGCATGTGTTGTGCCACCCCTGGAAGGCCATCCTAAATGACACCACAGGCCTGCTACTGCAGCCTGGGTAAGGTGGTGCATGCACCCCTTACAGTGGTATAGGCTACCTATATCACTACCATTGCACACACATATAAACCTATAAGTCACTTCTATGGCAGGCCTTATCAATCCTGAAGGCAGAGTGCTTGGTTCCTATGTGAGAGGGTGCCCCTGCATGAGCAGAGCCCCTCTGCAGCGTTCAGAGACCCTTCTCTGATGCTGTTTGTAGTGCAGCCTGACCATATACTCTTAAGCGCATTATAACCCCGCGTTAAATGCTAACTTTGGGATGGCTGCACGGAAACATGTCGTGTTTGGTGTCAAACATCTTGGAATACACTACCCCCCGCCAGTTCTGACGGCGGGGGTAGCATTCCACCCTTCTAGAGGGAGAGACATGTACAAACCGGGCTACCCGGTAACTTCTTTCCAGAGCCCTGGCATCACAAAATGGATGCCGCTGCCACAGACACGGGTCTGGCCTCCTGCTGCTGACTGAAACTCTGGCAGGGGAGGCCTGGACAATAGGTTTCCTGTTGCAAGGAGGTGTAACCACCTCCCCAGACAGGATAGTGTGTATTGGGGCTGGGCGGGAGCACCCTCTGGTGCTTTGAAGTCCTGCACTGGGGGCACATTTGGTGTCCCTGTGCATACCCCAGTTCAAACTGGTTCAGGGGCTTCCAGCCCCTGCTCTGGCGTGAAACTGGACAAAGGGAATGGGTGTAACCACCCCTCTTCCCTGACCCTCCCATAGGTGGGTCCCCAGAGTATGTCCAACCCCCTAACTTTGTATAAGTATGGGACCCCTGTCCTTAGGACTTTAGATTTACCTGGACGAAACTCTGACACAGAATCCTGGACCTTCGACGCTCTACTTTACGATTAGAGGACTGAAGAATCTCCCTTGGGGTCAAGGAATGACTCCCCTGCTTGGCAGGCACCAAAGAAGCAATTGTCCGGTCTGCATCGCTGAAGCTCCCTCCGGACGCCGAAGTCTTTGCATCACCAGAGGTGGATTTCCAGACTTCCCCGAGGCTGCCCTGAGTCCCCAGTGAAGCTGAAGCCCGTAGCTGTCGTGGGTAACGTGGAACCGTGACCCCTGGGCACCGAGAACATTTGCAAGTGCATCCTCTTCCTGGGCTCCCACGAAGTTGTGCTTTAGGCTCCGAGTAGCCCCCGCCTCCAGCACCGATTGCATCGAAAATCACTGGCCCCCACTCCACGAGTGTCCCGTGAGCCAGCTCCAAGTGCGTCCACTCGAGGCTCCTTCGCGGTCACTAGTCCGTTGGCTAGTGGGCCCTCCCGAAGGCAACTCTAATTCTAATTGGGCTTTCCTGGTTGCTCCAGGCTTGCCCTGATTTATCTTAGCTGGGTGAGTCCCCCAGACCTTGCTGGTCTGCATCAACGTCCTTCTTCTATTTCCAAGAGACTTGCCGTTGCCAAGGCTTGTTGAGTCCAATCCGGTCGCCGACACCCCTGCAATCGACAGACATTGTGGGACAGCTCGAATCCAGCTCCTGGTCATCGTCGACGCCTCCTGGACCTCGTGGCTGAAGAGTCAAGACAACCGTCAACCTACCTGAAGCACCCGACATCGGTGGGCATCTGCTCATCGCCTTCCTGGTCACTGGCTAGTGACCCAGACTCTGTCCCCTCTGCTTTCAGGTTCTTCAGATCTCCGAACCACCTTTGGATCCACCCGAACACTTTCGACTTGGTCGCCAGCAGCACTTTGCAGCAGATCGCCATTGTAAACGACGACGAAACCCGACCCCGAAAGACACCTATGCACCCGGCTTCCCTGGGTGAGGTAACTCGAGTACTCCGGTGCTCCCGTGGGTATAGACTCTAGAACGACCTAGTTCTAAAGGGGTTTGCTCCAAGTCCTCCTCTAAGTGTCCCTTTTCTTTAAAATCCCAACCGCGACTTTCCCCATAGAAGTCAACGGCGATTCGCGGCTGTGTTCTCACACTGCACGTGTCCCCCGTGGGTCCCCTGAGTCACTACCTTGGGTGGTTCCTTGTGGTCCAAGCACTTCTACAGGCTCTAGGCCTTGTGTCTAGCTCAGTCGTGGTTCTTATACCACTTTATTGGTATATGGTTTGGTACGCCCCTAGGGCTCAAACGTGTATTTGTGCTATTACTGTTGATAACTAACTTATAACTTATGTACTTCGAACTCTAGCCTCATAAAGAGACTAGAGGGGTGTGTTTAGCAATAAATACATATATTTTGAATATATACCTGGTGTGGTCCTCTTTCATTTGGTCACTCAAGAGATCATAGACTGGTAAAACAAGCTGCTTTACATTCCTTCAAGACTTAGCCTGAAGGCTGCTCTCCATAGCTACCACTAGGATAGCTTTCAATAAAGGTTGTCTTTAACCTATCTCCAATAAGGGGTTGTCTGGACTGGTGCAAGGTGCCCACTATAATTAGTGGACAGCATATACCAGGCCAACTTCTCACAACCGCCATGGAAATCACTTGCGAAATACATGTTTCTACAATGAAAAATTCCCCCTAAGCGGCTAAATTTTTCTCGCAGTTTCCAAAAATGTGCCGCAAACGCCCAGGAAGTGATGTCAGTCTGCATCCTGTTTCATGGAGGAGTACTGTACACTTTCACTTTCTACTTTAACCACACTGTTAGTGTCTGTGGAGAGTTGTGGAGGTTTTTGGAGGCGTCTGCTGGTGTTGTATAAGAAAGTAGTTTGGTGTCTAGTCTACTGTCCCTACTGTCCCTGTTAAGTCCTGTGTCTTTGTCTTTACGTGGTTTTTGCGTCTTTGTGATTATCTTGTAGGGGTGTTTGTTTAAGGGGTATACCTGTAAGTTTTAATGGTTTTTGGGGGTATTTACTTGGGTTTTATTTTTGAATAGTGGGTTTACTTGTGTGTTTGGTGATGTTGGGTGAGGGTACGAAGGGACGGATGTCAGAGGGGGCATTGGGGGGCTTCCTATGGCTAGTGAAGTTTTTTTTACCATGGATAGTGGAGAGTGAGGGACAGGTCCTGAACGGCTATGATGTCAGGATCCGGAAGGTGAGGTGGGGGTACATCCTCAACCACATGATGCGTATCTTCGGGGTGGACAGGACTGTCCACTAGTGAAAACACCGATGGCAGGATTATGTTGGACATGAGGGAGACCTATTGGATCACCTGGGGATCATTGTTGGCAGGCAGAGTGGTAAGTACATGTCAAAAAGTGTATGATATCACAGTGTGTTTTCTCTGTTAACAACTGTAGTCAGTGACACAATGTAATATACACAACAGGATGATGCCATCAACGTTTTGGAAACAGAAGCTGCCTAGCTCCATCGCAGTCACACTTGCACCACTGTACAAGTGTGCCTGTGTTGAAGTGAATGATTGAACATGTGCAGGAATGTGTTCATAAATAGTCAGAAAGAGCTTTATCACGTTTACATGTGTACTGTGCAATGCAGCATACATAGATTGTGGACAATGTGTTTCATCTGTGAGGACTTGCAATGTGTATGAAGGGCTTATGTGAGCTGCACAATGCAGCACACAGGGCAAAACACACAACCTGATGGAATAACTCATCTATCCCCAGTGGGCAAGGCTCTAAGCATTTTTTAACAGTTCCCAATGTAGGTGCAGGACCATTTGTATGCCACTCTTTTAAATCTGCTCCATTGCAATATGACATGGGTGTTGTGGTGTAATGCCCACCGCAACATCCATTCCCATAGGAACACTTCACACAAAGTTCAGTGTGAAAGGCTGCCTTATGCACAAGGCAGAATCAAACCTCGTCAAGTGTCTGAACACACCCTTGTGAAAAATACTAGGCCCATATTGATTACACACGTCAAGAAAAGTGACGTTGTGGATGCAAATAGTGCCTTGTGAATGTGTCAGTCAAGTTGTAATCGCAATAGGATCACGTATACCTGCAGGCTGCAATGGTCATGTGTTGTGTGTCAGACAGGCAAAGCAGATCCCTTCATGTATGCAACATGAACAGAGACATAAATGTTACAGTTAATCAAATTGAATGTAGATGTATTCAATAAAGAACATGACACATGTGAAAAGTCACGTCTAATACTATTTTTATTTTACATATGTCACAGCTGGGAGACCATTGATTACTCAGGGGGACGTTGATGCCTTCATGGACCCACACCCCATAGGTGAATGCTCCTGTATGTAGTTGAACACAGTCTGGGTGTATATTACATGGACCTCACCTCTAGTGTGATGAGGCAGCATTAAGTTGAGATTTATGCACATATTTATGATGTAGTGATGGAACACAGCATTAGCCTTCTTGACTTTTCGTTGCACATCCCCAGTTTTTTCAATTCATCCCTGCATCGTACTAGCAACTATACAGCTTATTTCAGTGTTTTGGCCTGTTACTGTGCATTTTTTGAAGCATTCCAACGATGTAGGCACTCTGCCACAATTGTACAAGGGGGCTTGCTTTGCCATAAAAAGTGGACACTGTTGTAAATTAGAATTAGTGTTTGTCCCTTATTCATGGCACATTTTTTGCCAACATGCATTTGCAAAATGTTGGAGCAGATCGACAAACAATTTGGAATGACAACACCCTACAACATCCTTTGCAAAGGGTGCCCATGTACATTCTTTTTTATCTGATGTTCACTCCTATGGTATCCATTGTGTCCCTACTTTTAATTTTCTTTGGATGCTGTGGCTGTGGGCACTCATGCCAAGATCAATGCTCTATGAAACTGTTACACAATGTGCCAGCAATTTGCAAATTATTGTAATATCAGGTGTGAATTCATATCCAATTCACACAGTGATTGTGCCTTTTTGGTATAGTTTCATGTGTACATGGCAGCTTTGGTTCACGTTGCATGGCTACAGCTACATGAATTTGGATTTGGTTAGTCTGTATTGACTAATTTAGTCAGTGAATCTTGTGAAGATACAGTAACACTTTCACTGAGGTCATAAATGCAAATTGCGTCTGTCACTCCAGTCGATGCAGGTGGGTTTCACAGTGTACATACAGAAGAGGAAATATTTGAGTGATGTTGGTGATGGGTCTGACCAGACATGGCATCCATGTACAGATGTCACTGATGATCAATTCATTGTAGCAACAGTTGACAGTGACAGGTATTACTCCAAAGAGACAGTCTCATACACAAGCTGAGAGCTGGTGTACGTTACAATATTGGATGAGTGGCAAGACCCAGAGTCAAACCTTGTTTGAATGAGTCAATGTAACTGTAAGACATGGAGGCATATTAGCAAGGGCGTTATCGCCGCTTTAGCGGCACTTTTTGCCGCTAAAGCGGCGATATTTCTATCGCCCTATTAGCAAGCTGTCGCTAACAGCTGTTAGCAACAGCTTTATGGCGAAAGCGACCGTTTTGGTGCCGCTTTGCATGTCAGCGATATTTATCGCTAATGACATGCAAAGTAGGCGTTCCCAACTAAAAGCGACTGCAAACAGTCGCAAATACAACTTCCCCCTATTACCAATGCCCGCGAAGCGATAAAAAAAGTCGCGCTAACCGCGATTATCGCTGGAATTTAACACCTGATAAAAACTTGACTTAACCATCTTGTCAATGGGAGGTGGATTGTAAGGTTAAGTCCTCACCTGCCTATTAGCGAGCTTTTCATTAGCGCAGTGAATTTATCGCTGGATTTCTCGCGCTATTGCTGGGTTTCGCCACTATCGCTGGATTTTTTATCGCCTTGGAGATAAGCGTTGATAATAACGCGTTATCCCCGCGATGAAATCCAGCGACAGCCGGCGATAAAAAAAACAGCGCTAAGCGCGCTTTGCGATAATTATCGCAAATCCTTGGTAATATGCCCCATAGTTAGGTGCCCAAATTCGATTCCTGACATTAATCACTGTCTTGTTTCAAATCTAGTGAATCTTTGACATTTTGGTGCATATTATAAGGCCACTATTGCCACTGCAACGCTACTTAGCACAACATTGTGGTTGCGAGAGTGGCTTAGCCTTAGTCACAAGGCAGCGTTAAGCCACTTAACATAGCTTAACGCCAACTTGTGCTTTAGACCCCCTTTCACACCATATTTTGGGTGAAAGGGTTGGGCAATGTTACACCACAAAGCCCATTTTTTGGTACGCTGCCCCATATCTACAAGGGCAGCGTGTGAATATGGGGGAGCACGTAATAGGTAAGACTATGACAAACATGTTCTCAAACATGCAAAAAAATGATGAGTGTTTATTTTCTCATATTTGCTGTTCCTATGTGTGCGGCGTTGTGCGGCACATATGGAAACAGCAAAAGGCCATTGATTGTTCATGTGCAGGAAGGTGAGCTTTCCAGCACATAAACAATCTTCTGCTCAACGCAGACACCCTTGCACTATTGTGCAAGGGTGCCTGCGTTGCCACTAGCCTGATGACTTTTGCACCTGCACAAGGGGAAATGCAGTTCTGCAACAATATGATGTAAATATTGAGCAGCTCTGCGTTTCGGTAGTGGCAGAGCACAGCGTGATGCCAAGCAGGCTAACAACATGCTCCGGCACTTTCTGGTAATTATGCCCTGTTGTCTCCCAATAAGCAGATTTATTGACCTACGTTTACTCAGATGTTTCTAGTTGATGTATACAGCATGACTCATGGAGGTGTAGCTGTGTTGACACATTCAACTTGGTGGTGAATTGATGAAAATTGATTTTTTATACTGTTCTACATGAGTACCACTGTGGTGCTTAGTGGTCTGCCACTATTTCAACCTGTGCACCCTATGTCTTTGTAAACATAGGGTGCTCTGCAATGGGCCTGTAAAGCTGTCTCCTTGAGGACATTCACCTGGTTGACTCAGTCTGAGTCTATGTCCGGGGCATCATTTAACTCTGCTAATCCACCACTGTTGTTACTCTACTCTGCCCTTGCTAAGTCCCATACCATACATTGACATGTCGGTGTCACTATCAGGTTGTGATAAGATTTTTCATTCACATTTAACTGTTCAGGTCATGTCGTAAGTACCGAATATTTGATGAGAGTGTAGAGTTCCTGTTTTTGTACACTTGTGTTTGTGAGCTACATGGTGAATGTTGTTATTTGTCTTGGTTCTTACATATTGTCATGTGTGTTTTTCTTTACAGACAACATGTCACCTGAGTAAGATAGGCAGTTCCATCTGCTGAAGGAACAATATCAACCTATCCATCTGGTGGCAAAAGGCTACAATGCCATGGCAAGGAGGTACCGGGAGGAGAGGGCATCCAGATGGTGGAAGTCAATGCCAGATTTCGCTAAAAAAAAGTGGACAAAAGCGTGCTGCCTTGCCTGCCTCATCAAGTCAGCAGAGGGACACTGAGGCAATGCCAGGGCCTTCTGATGTCCAACGAGGTGACAAACATCTGCACCGTCTGCTGCTCCCAAACCAACCACACCTGGCCAACATTCTCTACCAACCTCAGCTTCACAACCAGGTGCCCCCTCACAACCTGCTCCACAAGGCACAGCATTGCTACCAGCTGCACCACAGAGGCAGATTATTGGCGACACCTACAGGGACCGTAGGTGTCTTTTGGACCTCAATGTGCGGATGGCTCATGTGGAACGGGACATCTCTGAGATGAACTCACACCTCCAGGACATTAAGGCTCCCCTTCTGAGCCCCAAACATTTTATCTGTCCCGCTTGTACGCCCCCCTATTCCTTGATGCATCATTTTTTATATTTTCTTAGTGTATGATGTTAGTGTTAAGTGTAGTTTTAGAGTAGGTATAGATTAGTGTTAGGTTTAGGTAAGGTTTTAGATTTTTTAAGCATTTTACATAGTGTTTTGGGTTAAGTTTCCTTTTCCTTTGGATGGGGGGTTAATGTCTTTTTGACTTGTTCAATAAAAAAAAATATTTATATAGGATGTATGTTTAGTTAGTTCATGTCTAGGTTAAGCTGTCTTGGTCCTGTCTACAGATGTGCCTTAAGGGGGAGGTGGGTTGATGTTTAATACATGTTGTTACATGTATAGTATAAGGTAAGGTAGTTAGTTTAGTGTTCATATTAATTAGCATATGTTAGTATGGTGTAGGTTAGGATAGTTTATTAGTATTAGGTTTAGGTTAGTTAATATATTATTATGAAATTAAATTTTAGTGGTTAGTGATTTGTGGTGTCACTTATGTTTAATGTGAATCAATGAACTGGTGAGTTACAATTTGGATCCATCATATTCATTCCCCCCCAAAATTCTAATGATTATCTAAGAATGGAGGGATGTCATCTTCTAGGGTCAGGCTAGTGTCATACTGCTGTTTGAATGTGATTTACTAACATGCATGATATGTAGGCTATCAAAGTTAACTTTCGACATTGCATAGGAGTAGTTGGCTGAATGAGTTGACATTTTAAAAGGAACTTGCAGAATATCAAAACACATGAGGCAATGGAGCCATTGAGGTCCAACAGCATTGGTTCCATGATGTACGTATGTTTGTTGGTACTTAGGGGCCTATTTACTACAATCCCCTTTCCCCACCCCAGCTTCACTTTTCATGGATATGTGCTGGGAAGATGGGCTTTGTCTTATTTACACAGCAGCGTTTACCCACTTAACCTGTATAAACACTGCCTTGTACATTAGGCACAAATTAACTATATACTAAGCGTTCAAGTGTAGGGCAATGGGTGTTGTGGTGGGCGTTCCATCACAACACCCCAAAGATGTAGACGAAGCCACACCTTTACAAAGTATAATTTATACACCATTCCTCTTCTTACAGCAACATTGCTACAGCAGCTTCATTGAATGTGGTGAGGGCTCTATCTATAAATGTGTCATGCCATTACACCTATCACAACAACCATTGTCCACACCATTGACTATTAATATGGGGTCAAAGTAGGCTTTTTTTGCAAATGCAAGGTTAGGCCACTTCGGGTGGCTTGACACTTAATTGATTTTTGATCCAAGTCCCTATCCCCACCTGAACATAGGGAAATGTAAAGTTCCAGTGACAATGTTGGATTTAAGATTTGACCCATTGTGTAATTCACACATGTCCTGTCAGGGACACAGACTCAGCAGGCCACATATTTGGGAAGGCCCTCTCGATTAGTTGTGCTGGCTACACTGCTTAGGCATTGTTGACACATCTCAAATTTGATGGACATAGGCAACACAGATATTTGTAATGTTAGTGCTTTTATTTACAAGTGCATTATAGAAATTGCCAGACTGGACCAGTTCTTTTGACAAAAACCCCCACATTGTGTACATAGCCAGTGGAGGGCCAGACAGAGTCCTTGTGGGGTGACATGTGCTGAGACATGTAGAGGAATCAGATAACTGCAGTCAGGAGGATGATTGCAGTGTCATTGGGGATCAATGATGAAATTGACAGTCCATTAAATGTCCAAGGTGAACGTAGCATAGTCATTCTGAGGACAGTGACAGGTGATGTTCAGAGGCATGATGGTAAGCACAGGGCTAAGCAGAAACTATCCATTTGCCGCAGAAGAATGCTACAGCAGAGTTTTTCTTTGAATAGATATACCCTCCACATCTTCTTCCTCTGATGTGACTGGTGCCTCCCATGAGGGTGATGGTGGATTGGCGGCAACACAGGGAGACACAGACACATCAGGGGCAGATGAGGTGGATGGTGTAGGTGCAACAGCATTCATCTGTGCCACCGGATGAGCCATCACTGCAGCAAGCATGAGCTGCAGGGCTTGCAGAACTCCAGCAACGTCACGGTGGTAGGCAGCCACGGCAGCCAAGTGGGAATCCTGTTTCTGGTCCATGTTCTCCAGGATCTGGCACATTGCCCCCAACTCTTTGGCCACATCGCTGGTGCCATTTTGGCAGGACAGTTGTTGTCTCTGAGTCATGACACCAGCGATGTCAACCATGGACTGCTGGGGGGCACGGAGCGAATTGTGGGTGCCTCTGATGGCATCTAGGTGGTCCCTAATGGGACTGAGGCACCCACGGATCTCATCCGGTTTGGCTGCCAGGCTCTCCAACCCCACCTGCACCTGGTCTGCCATCTCACACTGGACTACTACCGCACTACGTTGAAATTGTATCTGTGGGTCCTCAGAGTCCAGGTTTGCGACTGTGGTGGTAGGTGGTGCCTGATGGATGTTTTGTGGGGCATGTGGACACACCACAACGCTGCTGGATCTCCCTGTTTCCGGAGATGGGCTGCCTATTGAGCCGAGCAGCTCTTGGAGGGTGTCCTGGTCGATGGTTGTGAGATCTTCTTCATCTTCATCATTGAAGAGTGGAACAGGCTGAGGTGATGTTTCATCCTCTGAAAAGTAAAGGGCAGATACTGTTGTATGTGTATGTCCAATTATAGAATGCATTTTAGCATTTGACAGTCAGAGTGCATGACACATTCCATTCTACTGTGTTACATGGAACACCTGTTATACGCAGCTTTGTATGTCAATCTAGAAAGTCCATGACTGTTACATTTAGGTTGCCCATTGAACCTTGACAGTAGCCCTGTATGCCAACAGTGAGGATCATATTTATAAGCCTCTGCTGCACCTGTTACGTCATCCATTCAGACCTTCCTGTGGTGCTGGTGTTTCACCTTATTTACAATGCAGGATTATTCTACTTCATGCGGCTTCACAATCCATTGTGGATAAGGCACCCTTACATAGTCAACTTTGTGCATGACTCTTGTTCACTAGATTTTGGGGTGGACATTCAACTGGACCCCCCATTGATGTTGGCACTGCCACCTATTTTGTAGTGTGGAATGATGAGGAAGACACTCATGCACTTGGGATACAGTGATAGCCACGTTGAAGAGAGAAGGAGATGTGTTTGGATTCCCCTAATATGAGATTACAATATGTGTTTCAAGGTGGTCAACACACATTGACACAGGTCAATCTCATGAATGGATGTTTATGTCCAGGGAGAAGCACCTTCCTGTTCATTAACTATCACTGCCTCTAGCCAGGCACCCTGCCACTTTTGTGAAAGGGTGCCTGTATTGATGCAAGGTAGCTTCAATACCGACAGGCACAGTAGCAAACACAGGGGTGCATTTCTTTTTTCTATTTAGTACAGGAGCATGATTTTTCATCAAGGTGAAGCATGATGTTTGCAATTTGTACTTGAACACACTTCACCTTTCTGTGGTTCAGCTACTACAAAGGCACTACATCATCAACAACTTTTAATATGTATATCACTGACACCCTTTGTGTAGCATTGTTTTTGTTGTAGGTGTGGAGCATAATGTGAGTCAGCTTAGGCATGTATGCTGAACACATGTGTGTCCAATGATCCCTCTGTGTGTTTGAGACTGAGGTCAGAACAAAAAACTGACTGCCACACAGTTATGTGACCATGTTGACGATTTGTTTTTCACGTAGCTACTAGTCTTGCTTATTTGGTGGCTTGCTACAACCGAAGGATGTTGCAATGTGTTAGACGGTGATACGTATTATGCAGCACACAAGGGAATAGCTTTCTTGTCTTGATGGTGTGATATCGTGACATATTCTCCTTAGACCAAATTTTGAATGGACATGTTGCCACAAAAACTTAAAGTGTTCATGGCAGCATGTGTCTACAAAGCAAACAGAAGGAGATGAAGGACGGAGCGCTGAAACTTTTCAGACACTCACCCCCAGTCACAGATCTGGGTTGAATCCATCATCGTTCTTTAGCTCACTTCGCCACCTCAGTTCAGACCCAGCTATATGCAAATCAGTCTTGACCCTGTGCCTCATGGGAACAGTCAAGCCCAAACTGCCAAGCCAGATCTTCCCTGAATGGTAAACAAGCATCCTGGGACTGGTTGCGGGGTAACAGCCCTCATCAGCCAGGCTAGCTTGAATACAGTGGCAAAGTGAGCAAGGGACCCGCGTCTGAGCATACCCTGCCAACTTAGGGTGAACAAAGCAAACAGAAGGAGATGATGGACGGAGTGCTGAAACCTATCAGACACTCACGCCCAGTCAGAGATCTGGGTTGAATCCATCATCGTTCTTTAGCTCACTTCGCAACCTCAGTTCAGACCCAGCTATATGCAAATCAGTCTTGACCCTGTGCCTCATGGGAACAGTCCACCACGAACTGCCAAGCCAGGTCTTCCCTGAACAGGAAACAAGCATCTTGGGACCGATTTCGGGGTAACACCCCTCATCAGCCAGGCTAGCTTGAAACCAGTGGCAAAGTGAGCCAGGGACCCACGTCTGGGCATACCCTGCCAACTTAGGGCGAACAAAGCAAACACAAGGAGATGATGGACAGAGCGCTGACACTTTTCAGACACTCACCCACAGTCAGAGATCTGGGTTGAATCCATCATCGTTCTTTAGCTCACTTTGCCACCTCAGTTCGGACCCAGATATATGCAAATCAGTCTTGACCCTGTGCCTCATGGGAACAGTCCAGCCCGAACTGCCAAGCCAGGTCTTCCCTGAACCAGAAACAAGCATCCTGGGACTGGTTTCGGGGTAACACCCCATATCAACCAGGCTAGCTTGAATCCAGTGGCAAAGTGAGCAAGGGACCCACGTCTGGGCATACCCTGCCAACTTAGGATGAACAAAGCAATCACAAGGAGATGATGGACTGAGCACTGAAACTTTTCAGACACTCACCCCCAGTCACAGATCTGGGTTGAATCCATCATCGTTCTTTAGCTCACTTCGCCACCTCAGTTCAGACCCAGCTATATGCAAAACAGTCTTGACCCTGTGCCTCATGGAACAGTCCAGCCCGATCTGCCAAGCCAGGTCTTCCCTGAACCAGAAACAAGCATCCTGGGACCGGTTTTGGGGTTACACCCCTCATCAGCCAGGCTAGCTAGAATCCAGTGGCAAAATGAGGAAGGGACCCACATCTGGGCATACCCTGCCAAATTAGGGCGAACAAAGAAAACACAAGGAGATGATAGACGGAGCCCTGAAACTTTTCAGACACTCACCCCCAGTCACAGATCTGGGTTGAATCCATCATCGTTCTTTAGCTCACTTCGCTACCTCAGTTCAGACCCAGCTATATGCAAATCAGTCTTGACCCTGTGCCTCATGGGAACAGTCCAGCCCGAACTGCCAAGCCAGGTCTTCCCTGAACCGGAAACAAGCATCCTTGGACCGGTTTCGGGGTAACACCCCTCATCAGCCAGGCTAGCTTGAATCCAGTGGCAAAGTGAGCAAGGGACCTGCGTCTGGGCATACCCTGCCAACTTAGGGCGAACAAAGCGAACACAAGGAGATGATGGACGGAGCGCTGAAACTTTTCAGACACTCACCCCCAGTAACAGATCTGGATTGAATCCATCATCGTTCTTTAGCTCACTTCACCACCTCAGTTCAGACCCAGCTATATGCAAATCAGTCTTGACCCTGTGCCTCATGGGAACAGTCCAACCCGAACTGCCAAGCCAGGTCTTCCCTGAACCGAAAACAAGCATCCAGGGACTGGTTTCGGGGTAACACCCCTCATCGGCCAGGCTAGCTTGAATCCAGTGGCAAACAGAGCAAGGGACTCACGTCTGGGCATACCCTGCCAACTTAGGGCGAACAAAGCAAACACAAGGAGATGATGGACGGAGCGCTGAAGCTTTTCAGACACTCACCCCCAGTCAGAGATCTGGGTTGAATCCATCATCGTTCTTTAGCTCACTTCGCTACCTCAGTTCAGACCCAGCTATATGCAAATCAGTCTTGACCCTGTGCCTCATGGGAACAGTCCAGCCCAAGCTGCCAAGCCAGGTCTTCTCTAAACTGGAAACAAGCATGCTGGGACCGGTTTCAGGGTAACACCCCTCATCAGCCAGTCTAGCTTGAATCCTGTGGCAAAGTGAGCAAGGGACCCACGGCTGGGCATACCCTGCCAAATTAGGGCAAACAAAGCAAACACAAGGAGATGATGGACGGAGCACTGAAACTTTTCAGACACTCACCCCCAGTCACAGATCTGGGTTGAATCCATCATCGTTCTTTAGCTCACTTCGCCACCTCAGTTCAGACCCAGCTATATGCAAATCAGTCTTGACCCTGTGCCTCATGGGAACAGTCCAGCCCGAACTGCCAAGCCAGGTCTTCCCTGAACCGGAAACAAGCATCCTGGGACCGGTTTCGGGGTAACACCCCTCATCAGCCAGGCTAGCTTGAATCCAGTGGCAAAGTGAGCAAGGGACCCGCGTCTGGGCATACCCTGCCAACTTAGGGCGAACAAAGCAAACACAAGGAGATGATGGACGAAGCGCTGAAACTTTTCAGACACTCACCCCCAGTAACAGATCTGGGTTGAATCCATCATCGTTCTTAATCTTTAGCTCATTTCACCACCTCAGTTCAGACCCAGCTATATGCAAATCAGTCTTGACCCTGTGCCTCATGGGAACAGTCCAGCCCGAACTGCCCAGCCAGGTCTTCCCTGAACCGGAAACAAGCATCCAGGGACTGGTTTCGGGTTAACACCCCTCATCAGCCAGGCTAGCTTGAATCCAGTGGCAAAGTGAGCAAGGGACCCACGTCTGCCAACTACAGACACAGGAATGAGCCAGAGTTAAGATATGCGTGCCCTCCTCTTGTGTTTTCCACAGCAGTGACACAGCAGTGACAATGATCACTTAATGCAAGCAGAAGTACATAGGACTTTGAGGCAGGCTTCTGAGCTTGGTCCATTGTGGCACAGCAGACTGTTGTTGGACATCACAGGTATGGGCACATAAATGATATAAACTTTTGAGGTCATGTTAATTCGATGCATTTGTTACTGGAAAGATGTTTTCAGACATCATTCGCTATGCCTTTTCTCACTAACACTGTTGACTTTGCCTAAGGCCCAGTTTCCATGCATGTCATTTTGGGGCAGATGTACAAGCCCCTTGCGCTGCAAGTACGTCACTTTTTGTAATGCACCGGCAGCCCATTTCTCTGCCCCATATTTACAAGGACAGGAAAAGCCACCATGCATGGCTTTTCCTGTCCTTACAAATACGGCCCCTTTACACGCAGTACTTTGCGTGAAAGGGGCGTTCCATGGATGTTGCTGTGGGTGTTCCCACGCAACACCCATGGAACCAGACACATTTCCAGATTTACGAGGAATCGTAAACCTGGAAATGCGTCAGTATGCGAGGCGCAACGAGGAGAAATGTTTTTATTTCTCCTCGTTTTTTTCCTCTTTCAATGTGTGCTGCATTCTACAGCACGCATTGTGGGCCCGATTCACAGAACTAACTTAAGACAAAATCCTAAACTTACTACCATTTTGGTATTCACAAAGGCACTTACTCATTTTGGTATTCACAGAAGGCACTTACTCATCAATGAGTAAGTGCCTTCTGTGAATACCAAAATGAGTAACTTACTCATTTTGAGTTACTTACTCGTTTTGAGTAAGTTACTAATTTTGGTATTCACAGAAGGCACTTACTCATCAATGAGTAAGTGCCTTCTGTGAATACCAAAATGAGCAAGTTACTCAAAATGAGTAAGTTACTCAAAATGAGTAAGTAAGTGCCTTCTGTGAATACCAAAATGAGTAAGTGCCTTCCGTGAATACCTAAATGGTAGTAAGTTTAGGATTTTGTCTTAAGTTAGTTCTGTGAATCGGGCCCTGTAAGAGGAAAATGCCTGTAGTGATTGTTTTCATGCAGGAAGGTGCTCCTTCCTGCACAAAAACAATCTCCCCATGACGCAGGCACCCTTGCACCATGGTGCAAGGGTGCCTGCGCCGGCGCATGGCAGCTGTTTGTGCACCAGCGCAGGGAAGAGCACAGGAATGCAACATATCATTGTAAATATGTTGCATTCCTGTGCTCTGAAAGTGCTGCAGCGTGGCGCAGCCAAAGGGCTTGCTGTGCCGCGCTGTGGCACTTACTTGTAAATCTGTCCCTGTGTGTTTTGGACCTCCAACACCAGGACCATGGTGGCAATAACATACTGCCAACAAAACATCTTAATAAGATACTTTAATGTGGATAACTGCATTCTGAGGTACTGTGGATATCTCTAGGAGGACGGCAAGGGACGCACCTTGAGGCAAGTGTGACTACAGGGGTCTCTTTACCTTCTTTCCATGCGGCAATTAGGACCCTATTTTGGGGTATAAGGAACTCCAGTTCAGTTAGAGGATGACACGGGTCACCATAATCTAGTGGTTACATCTGAACTGTATTGGTAAGATAGGAGCCCTATTTTCATCCTGATGAATGCCAAGGACCCACTTGGGCCACCGACAGAAACATGTTGATGATAAGAGAGGTGATGGGGTAATAGTTCCCCCAATCCCTACATTTTAGTTTTTAACACCAATTAGTACCCAGTGAATAAATGTATTTGGGTTATTACATTGGTTTTTAAAATCACTTATTCACGGGCCCCCACTTAGATCATTAGAGGTTTCTCCCTGTCTCCAGGTGTAGGCCCGCTCTCTATCAAACATGGTTTTTAGAGAGCGAGCTCTGCCAATGAAGAAACATGACACCTGGTGGTGTGTGAGGACAGTCCTTTACATTTTGTGAGATGCCCAGCACTTTACTGACTTAGTGCTTTGTAAGGATATGGTTACATTTTATTAAAGATCAATTTTTCAGGTTAGCTTCTTTTGTGTGTGCATGATATTTTATGGTACCCATTCCTACAATGCTGGGTCCTTAGACTATACTTGAATGAGCAGGACACTTTCACAAACACTAGACAGCACCTTGCCCCTCCAGTATGTATATTTTGGTCATTATGGGATGTTCCCAACATCGATGCAAGGTGCTTGCAAGAGATGTGCAACTTTTCATGCAGACAACAAGGGTGATTCAAATTGAAAACGTTCTCTCCAACATTTTTAGGTGTGGTTATGTTTGCTGCATTCGGATGCACACATTAAGGCAGCAGTTGATCCATTACAATTGTTCGTGGCATATTCTAAGGCACTATTGCAATAGGACCATCCCTATGTTTTAGTTTACTGAGGGAAACCGTGCTTCACAATATTTACAAGGCAGTGTTGACCCACTTGATGTTCATTAGCCAAGTCTTTTAAATTAGGCACACTTTCATTATGTCCTTGGGGTCATATGTACAAGCCGGTGATGTCACCCTGCGTTAGCGTACCTGGATTTACAGGGCACTCTGTCACTTCAAAAATGTGGGGATCAGACGTATTTAGTACATTACATTGCAGTATGGCATTTTTGCAGGCATATGTGCTAAATGTAGCTGCCTAGCCCAAAAGCAGACAATCTTGCACCCTTGTGCAAGAGTGCCTGTGTTGGTGCTAGACAGCTACATTTATCACCAGTGCATGTTGTGACACATGACTGAGCCGTATTGTTGTACATACAGTGCAGTGTTGCATTTCTAAAGTGGCTGAGCGCTGCATTGGGGCAAGTAGGATAACGCAATGCTCAGTCACTTTGTTTGTTAATATGGGCCAGAGTTAGGAGACACATGACTGGTAATTTGTCAATGTATATATGCATGTGTGCTGGATTAGAAGTCCCTTACACCACCGTTATGTGTCTTTCTATGTACTTGTTAATGATGCCAACAGCTCAGGGGAGATGTGAATTAACCCCCAGTACCTATATAGGTGGCATTTGTTCTGCACACAGTGTGGGTGGGCACTCAGACATAGTTAGATGGACGGAAGCAACATAACTCCCGCCCCCACACCTCACCCATGTCCCTGGTTGTTACTTACCCTGTTGCTGATATAGCTGGTCATATTCAGCACTGTCCTGTCCCTCTACTCCAACCACAGACTCCTCACAGATGACTGCGGACACCTGTTCCTCCAAGGCATCAAGCTCCTCCTGTGTTGCTGGACTCCCACCTGCGGTCTGCAGTGCTGCCTGTCGATTGCTGGCCAGTTTCTTCTTAGTCTTGCACTTGGCATCATGCCAGCGCTTCTTGCAGCCGGTCACTGTCCTCTTGACTTCTGCTACTGCGTTCACCTTGCTCACAATTTATTGTCAAATGGGATTTTTGGTCCCCAATGACACACTGGAGCTGATAAAGAGCTGGTGTTGATTCTCTGTCACCTCCGCAATCAGGATCTAATTTTCCTCCTGACGGAATCTTATTTTCCTCTTCCTCTTCCCCTGGGGCTCTGGCTGGTCATCCTGGCTATTAGGTGGGTTAGAGGGGTTGTTGTCTGCTGCTGAACTGGGTGTAGGCTGCTCCATTTTGCTTTCAGGTAGTAGATTTTTTTGTATTACGCAGGCTTTTTCTTTTTTCCCCCTGCAAAACAGAGGAAAAAGTGACGTGCGGCTGAGTAACATGAGTTTTTTGGCCGCTAATTAGCCGTCTGTCACTTTTTTCACGTTAGCGTCACGCCGTGACGCTAGTGTTTGCGGCAACAATTGCCGCAGCTGGCTGATCCTACCGCCATGTACCAACGTATTGTAAACACGTCGCTAACATGGTGATAGTTTTCAGCGATACATGGTGTTAAGAAAATTGCCGCTAAGCAACGCTAACTTTACTTAGTTGCAATTCTTGTAAATATATCCCTTCATGTCTTATAGTCCCTCTACAGCTCCTATTGTGTGTAACTTATGGAGAGAACCAGGATGTGTCAGACTCAATGTGCGTCTTGGGAGAATCACTGTATGTGGAGGTGTCTTCATCTGAGTCTTGTGCCATTTGAAGGTTGCTAATGGTGGCACACTACAAAGAACAGGGCTGATTTATGTGATGCCGTCATCCTCTTCTTCCTCATGACCACCTTCTTCTTGTATCACTGTGCCCTCAGCTGCTTCCCTCTCTCATCACCACCACCAGCTATTGTCTTACGGTGCTCCTCCCTCCGGATTGTGGGATGTTTTCTTGAATGGGACGCTTGGTCTCCAGTATTGTACTGTGACCCTGGCTTACTTTAACGAACACTCGTGTTGCAAATGGAGCATATTGAAATGTTTTCCTCCTGTTTGCTAATAGTAAAGAAGTCCCAAACTGGGGAGGAGAACTTTTAGTGTGCCACTGCCAAGCCCTGAATAACTAGAGGCAGGTGGATGTGTGTCACTTGCCTCTCTGTAGTGGATACTTCGACTGTGGTAGTGGTGAATGTAGGTCTCAACAGGGGTCTTACAAATATGGAAGCAGGTGGTGGTGGTGCTGGCACCACATCCCTCTGAGCACGTTGAATAGGAATGGTCATCTTTGTGTCCTCTTAGCCATCCCCCACATTGACAATTACTGGCTCATCCTCATCACTGTCACGTTCCATAATTCTAAGGCTTTCAGGAACTTTCCTTTTCCCTTGTCTTTCAGGATGGGTCTCATACTCGGCCAGGCTCCAGTCCATGTGCAGATCATCAGAAGGGGGCTTGGAGAAGATGATGGAGTACCCTTTTTCCCCCACTGGAAATTGTGAAGCCAATAATTCAAGTGCGACATCCTTCTCAGCAGTATGTTCAACCTCCTGTTCTGCTCCTACTTCAGGAAGAACTGTTGCTGGCTGTGCCTCCTGTCCACTTGCCTGTGACGATTGGGTACTAGTATGTGACTGAGACAAATCCAGTCCAGACTCACAGCCTGTCACCATGACTGCAGTGGCTGCATCACAGAGAGCCTTTTTCTGCCCAGAGGAATGTGCAGCAAAAACACCACATTTCCTGAAAAGGATGGAGGCCGGCAGACCAGTGGTGTAATATCCTTCTTCATATCCTACTCACTGGCCCCTTTCTTGGCAGGAGCACCCTTCTTTGGACCCATCTTCAAGTTCTTTCTGAGTTCTGGCAGTTGCTACTTAGCTGCATGAGCCGAAGCGGACGAGGGATATGCTGGTGTGTGTTGCTTCTGGCCTTCTGTCTAGCAGTACTTTGTGTGCTGATGTCTCTTGTGCACCTAAAAGCAAACAAGCAAGAAAAGAAATCAGTGAAACATGCCATTTTCAGTTTGAATTGATAGACAATATAATTTAGTGAGGCCGCATCACACATAATTAACATTAGTGTACCCATTCCAAACCCTAATAACATAATATTTCAATTAGATACAGATTGAAAGTATATTTTATGTGCCTCAAAGGCCTACAAGACAACTGTGGCAGGCATGAGGTGCAGGGGGAAATGAAATACTCCTTAAAACAATTAATGCATGTGTGGGCCTATGGCAGGCAGGGGGTGCAGGGGAAAATGGAATAATCCTTACAACATTTAATGCTGGTGTGCGCCTATGACAGGCAGGGGGTGCAGCGGAAAATTAAATAATCCTTTAAAAATGCTGCTGAACTGGGTGTAGGCTGCTCCATTTTGCTTTCAGGTAGTAGATTTTTTTGTATTACGCAGGCTTTTTCTTTTTTCCCCCTGCAAAACAGAGGAAAAAGTGACGTGCGGCTGAGTAACATGAGTTTTTTGGCCGCTAATTAGCCGTCTGTCACTTTTTTCACGTTAGCGTCACGCCGTGACGCTAGTGTTTGCGGCAACAATTGCCGCAGCTGGCTGATCCTACCGCCATGTACCAACGTATTGTAAACACGTCGCTAACATGGTGATAGTTTTCAGCGATACATGGTGTTAAGAAAATTGCCGCTAAGCAACGCTAACTTTACTTAGTTGCAATTCTTGTAAATATATCCCTTCATGTCTTATAGTCCCTCTACAGCTCCTATTGTGTGTAACTTATGGAGAGAACCAGGATGTGTCAGACTCAATGTGCGTCTTGGGAGAATCACTGTATGTGGAGGTGTCTTCATCTGAGTCTTGTGCCATTTGAAGGTTGCTAATGGTGGCACACTACAAAGAACAGGGCTGATTTATGTGATGCCGTCATCCTCTTCTTCCTCATGACCACCTTCTTCTTGTATCACTGTGCCCTCAGCTGCTTCCCCTCTCTCATCACCACCACCAGCTATCGTCTTACGGTGCTCCTCCCTCCGGATTGTGGGATGTTTTCTTGAATGGGACGCTTGGTCTCCAGTATTGTACTGTGACCCTGGCTTACTTTAACGAACACTCGTGTTGCAAATGGAGCATATTGAAATGTTTTCCTCCTGTTTGCTAATAGTAAAGAAGTCCCAAACTGGGGAGGAGAACTTTTTAGTGTGCCACTGCCAAGCCCTGAATAACTAGAGGCAGGTGGATGTGTGTCACTTGCCTCTCTGTAGTGGATACTTCGACTGTGGTAGTGGTGAATGTAGGTCTCAACAGGGGTCTTACAAATATGGAAGCAGGTGGTGGTGGTGCTGGCACCACATCCCTCTGAGCACGTTGAATAGGAATGGTCATCTTTGTGTCCTCTTAGCCATCCCCCACATTGACAATTACTGGCTCATCCTCATCACTGTCACGTTCCATAATTCTAAGGCTTTCAGGAACTTTCCTTTTCCCTTGTCTTTCAGGATGGGTCTCATACTCGGCCAGGCTCCAGTCCATGTGCAGATCATCAGAAGGGGGGCTTGGAGAAGATGATGGAGTACCCTTTTTTCCCCACTGGAAATTGTGAAGCCAATAATTCAAGTGCGACATCTTTCTCAGCAGTATGTTCAACCTCCTGTTCTGCTCCTACTTCAGGAAGAACTGTTGCTGGCTGTGCCTCCTGTCCACTTGCCTGTGACGATTGGGTACTAGTATGTGACTGAGACAAATCCAGTCCAGACTCACAGCCTGTCACCATGACTGCAGTGGCTGCATCACAGAGAGCCTTTTTCTGCCCAGAGGAATGTGCAGCAAAAACACCACATTTCCTGAAAAGGATGGAGGCCGGCAGACCAGTGGTGTAATATCCTTCTTCATATCCTACTCACTGGCCCCTTTCTTGGCAGGAGCACCCTTCTTTGGACCCATCTTCAAGTTCTTTCTGAGTTCTGGCAGTTGCTACTTAGCTGCATGAGCCGAAGCGGACGAGGGATATGCTGGTGTGTGTTGCTTCTGGCCTTCTGTCTAGCAGTACTTTGTGTGCTGATGTCTCTTGTGCACCTAAAAGCAAACAAGCAAGAAAAGAAATCAGTGAAACATGCCATTTTCAGTTTGAATTGATAGACAATATAATTTAGTGAGGCCGCATCACACATAATTAACATTAGTGTACCCATTCCAAACCCTAATAACATAATATTTCAATTAGATACAGATTGAAAGTATATTTTATGTGCCTCAAAGGCCTACAAGACAACTGTGGCAGGCATGAGGTGCAGGGGGAAATGAAATACTCCTTAAAACAATTAATGCATGTGTGGGCCTATGGCAGGCAGGGGGTGCAGGGGAAAATGGAATAATCCTTACAACATTTAATGCTGGTGTGCGCCTATGACAGGCAGGGGGTGCAGCGGAAAATTAAATAATCCTTTAAAAAATTAAGGCCAGCGTGTGCCCATAGCAGGCAGGGGGTGCAGAAGAAAATGGGATGATCCTTAAAAAATGAATGCTGGTGTGCTCTTTTGGCAGGCAGGGGGTGAAAGGGAAAATTGAATAATCCTTAAAAAAAATTTAATGATGGTGTTCACCTGTGGCAGGCAGGGGGTGCAGGGGAAAGTGGAATAATCCTTAAAAACAATAATGCTGGTGTGCGCCTGTGGCAGGCAGGAGATGGTGGGGAAAATGGAAAAATCCATAAAGAAAATAATGCTGGTGTGCATTTATGGCCTAAGGGACATATGGCAGGCAGGGAGTACAGGGAAATATCACAAAATGTAAACAAAAAATGTTTGCTGGTGTCTCACTAGGAACTATGAGAAATCCTATGGGAGGCAAGGAGGTGCAGGGGAAAATGGAAAGAATGCATATAATATATAAACACTGTACACACATACTACAATCATTCTCAAGCACATTAAACTGATATCAGGAGGGAAAGAAAAAATTTAAAAAAACCAATAAGGCATACCATCTCTATATCACTGTTTCTAGAAAATGGTATTGAAAACTGGAAGGATTTAACACCCTGACTACTACACAAAAAGGCGGCCGGCCACATGTTCAAACATGTGCAAAAAACAACAAGCAAGAAGGCTTGGACATCAAAGAATACATGCAGGCCTATGGACACTGACTACACAAAATGACTGCCAGCCACATGGCATGGAGAACAAAGACAAAATTGTGGCCTATGGCAAATACAACACAACAAGATGATGGATGTAATGTTGAACATTGTCAAACACTCACCCCAAGTCACAGATCTGGGTGTAATCCATTGTTATTTTGCTCGCCATGCCATTCCAGTTTGAACCCAGCCATATGCAAATCAGCCTTGACCCTGTTTTCCATGGGAACAGTCCAGCTCGAACTGCCAGGTCAGGTCAGGTCGTCCCAGGACCGGAAAACAAGCATCCTGGGACCAGTTTCGGGGCATCATCCCTCATCAGCCAGGCTAGCTTGAAACCGGTGGTGTAGCGAGCACGGGACCCAAGTCTGGGCATACCCTTCCCACTTAGGGTGAAATGCAACACTAAAAGATGATGGACGGAATGTTGAACATTGTCAAACATTCACCCCCCAGTCCCAGATCTGGGTTTAATCCATCATTATTTAGCTCACCACACCATTCCAGTTTTGACCCAGCCATATGCAAATCAGCCTTGTCCCTGTACCCCATGGGAACAGTCCAGCCCAAACTGCTAGGCCAAGACCTCCCTGGACCAGAAAACAAGCATCCTGGGACCAGTTTCGGGGCATCACCCCACATGAGCCAGGCTGATGAGGGGTAATACCACTAAACCGGTCCCAGGATGCTTGTTTCCGGTCAAGGGAGGACCTGGCCTGTCAGTTCGGGTTCGACTGTTTCCATGAGGAACAGGGTAAAGACTGATTTGCATATGGCTAGGTCCAAACTGGGGTGGCATAGTGAGCAAATTAACGATGTATTAAACCCAGATCTGTGACTGGGGGGGAGTTGTTGAAAAGTTTCAGCACCCCGTCCATCATCCTGTGTTTTCTATGTTCACCCTAAGTGGCCAAGGGTATGCCCAGACATGGGTCCTTTGCTCACTGTGCCACTGGATTCAAGCTAGCCTGGCTGATGAGGGGTAATACCCCCAAACCAGTCCCAGGATGCTTATTTCCAGTCCAGGGAGGACCTGGCCTGGAAGTTCAGGCTGGACTGTTTAATGAGGAACAGGGTCAAGAATGATTTGCATATACCTGGTGTGGCATCTGTAGCTTGCATTGCTGCGGTGTCATGGTTACCAGGGAATGCATGCTCTTAGTTTGTAGCTTAGTTACAGGGGGGTTGGAATGTGTTCTTTTGAATTGTGCGAAGGCTGTTGGTGGACCCAGTGGTTGGGCTTGGGTGGGATTTTCTTACATAGAAATAAACTTGAACTTCTCCTCGACAACCTGCCTCGAGTGATCCTTTCTACGCATATCAGGATCCTACACTGGTGTAGTCGGCAGCTCAAACATCGTGGGAAGAAGATTGAGAAGAAAATCTCAACAATGAACTACTTCTACATGTGTCAACGAGCTACAAGGTCGTGAGTACATACTTACTTTGACTTCGTTGGGCCCCTGCCTCCCCAGAGCTCTGTACTTCACATCGTTGGCCTCTTTGGCTCTGTGACTTTCGTTTCTGGTTCACGCTTTCCCTGGATACTGTGCACTGCACTTTTGGCTTGAGTCCCTGCTTCTCCGGAGCATATTTTTTGCTTCTCTGGGTCCTCTAGTGCTGCAGACCTTCGCCTTCGCTCACCCTCGGCCCTGTGTTGTGATTTCCTGGAGTGGCGTTTCTGGGTTGCAGTGCCGTCCTCGTAACGAGTTGCCTGCTTAGCGGCGGTTGGACATTGCTGAGTCTCCCGTGTCGTTGCTCATACGGTGTTGTTTCCCTGCTGGGCAAGTAGTGGGACGTTGCTGATTTGCTTTCTGCTGAGCAGCGGAGAGACATTGCCGAGCCTCTGAGCTTGCCGAGCCTCTTAGTGACCTCATCGGCGCATGCTGGCGTCCATTTCTTTCCTATCTGCTCAAATTGATCCTCCCCCCTGAATACGCAAGCTGCCCATGTTTGGAAGTTTAAGATCTTCCGGTCTGCCCAAATTGCTCAGCCCTCTGAATACGCAAACTACGCATGTCTACAAGCTTTAAAGCTGAACCGCCTAGCCTCGATATTAAAATACTCAGCTGCATCTTCGAAATCAACATCTGCCTTCACAGTGACAGGCACACGTAATTGGAAGCAATCATCAGGTTAAGACTGTAATGTATTAAAGCTGTCCACGTGGAGAAATACTATAAAATACAGCGTTTCTTCTTCATTTTCAGTGATGAGCACACTTGTTGCTCGTTTTATACAGTGTCTTCGTGCTTTCTGATCTTTCAATACTTAAATACTCAAATACTTTCCTTGTGAACTTACAACTGCCTTCACAGTGACAGATACACTTAACCAAAAACAATCAATATTTTAAGAGTGCAATTTGCTAAAGCTGCTTAAAACAGCTCTTCTCCTTCATTTTCGGTTATGGGCGCACTTGGTTTTAGTTTTATACAGTGATTGCTTTCCTACTGATTTATCCTTTGCCTGCTCAGTGACGGGCACACTCTCTTTGTTTCTATAATTGTTTTTTTTGTTGTATTTCTGCACATTTCTTTTGTTTTTTAATCTTATTTCTTTGAAAATGCAGAATGTCACTGCTCCTCCTTTCTTTTTGGTGTCCCCTGGTGAGCCCCCCATCAAATGGCAAAAGTGGAAGAAAGTGTTTGAACGCTATGCAAAAGTATGTGGGACATCATTCAGTGCAGAACAAAGATCTTCACTTTTGCTACACTGTTTGGGGTCTGAGGGCCAAGAAGTTTATGACCATCTTCCTGAATTGAGTGGTCCTGAAGCTCAAGACCTCGATGAATATGACGTTTGTATTAAAAAATTAGATAAACATTTCCTTCCCAGGGTTAGCACGATTCTGGAGAGATATCACTTTGCGAGGAGGCTGCAAAGTGATGGAGAAACGGTTGAAAGTTACATTACTCACCTAAGGAAGCTTGCCTCATCTTGTAAATTCGCCAATCTTCTTGATGAGAGAATTAGAGATCAATTCATGCTGGGATGTAATATTGAAAGAATTAGGAAGAGTTCTGGATGAGGGATGAACCCTCTCTTGACGAGGTGATACAGGTTGCAAAAGGGTTGAACACTCTTTGAAGTGTGTAGATATCATCAAGAAAGACAAACAGCCTACTGTTCAAGTAGTGAAGGGAGATATTAAGAAACCTATGGGTAAATTTGAGGGGGGTGGTATGAAAAACAGCCCCACTATACGGAAGTGTTACAGGTGTGACAAGCCTGGACATTTGGCAAATGACAGGAATTGCCCTGCGTTAAAAGTAATATGTTCAAAATGTAAGAAGAAGGGACATCTTGCCATTGTTTGCAAGGCGATGTCATCTTCTACTAATGTGCAGTGTGTTGAAACAGAGGATGTTGAAGAAGATTTTGTTTGTGGGCAAATTGTGGTTCAGGTTGACAGTGCCGAAGTTAAGTGCAAAACATGTCCTGTTGATACCATTTTAGTAGAAGGGGAATCCACCAAACTTCTCTATGATTCAGGTGCTAAAATTACGATAATTTCCAAGCTATTTAAAATACGTGATTCAAGGGAGCTTACTTCTAAGTGGTGATGCTAAATCTCAAATCAAAGAGAGATTTCCAAATGTTTTCAGGGAAGAGCTTGGGCATCTTAAGGGTTTTCAACACGAAATACGTTTGTGTGCTGGGGCTCAACCTTCATGCTGCAAAGTAAGAAGTGTACCTTTGGCTGTTAGGGATGAAATGCAAAAAGAAATACAGAAACTTAAGGATGGGGGCATAATTGAAGAGGTGGAAGGTACTGAGTGGTTGGCCCCAGTGGTTGCTACTCGCAAGTACAATGGAAGTCTTCGTCTTTGTGTAGACTTGAGGCAGCTTAATAAGAGTGCTATAGTGGATCGTTATCCACTTCCAAATAATTCAGAGTTATTGGTGTTGCTGGGTGGAGCTACGGTGTTCAGCACCATTGACCTGACTTTGGCTTACCACCAGATAGAATTGAAGGAGTCTTCTAGAGACTTCAGAGCTTTCATAACACCTTTTGGCACATTCAGGTTTGTGAGGATGCCATTTGGCTTAGTATCAGCGGCATCCGTTTTCCAGCGTGCCATGGATGAAATTCTTATGGGTTGTAAAGGTGTCTGTGTATATCAAGATGACATCCTTGTGTTTGGGAAGGATGAAGAGGAACATGGGTGTCGTCTTGGTATGGCGCTTGAAAGGCTGGACAATGCAATTTTAACCATTAAAGCTGAGAAGTGTCAATTTGCCAACACTACCATCAATTATTTGGGTCACACCATCTCTGGTGATGGTGTCATGCCTAAGTCGGATTTGGTAGATACCATCTCTCACGTGTGCTCCTACCTCCAGAGAAGAGTTGATGACATTTTTTGGCATGATTGAGTACTACAACAAATTTATAGATAACTTTGCAGAACTAAGTGTCAACATGAGGATGCTGCTCAAGAAAGGGGTGGAGTTTATGTGGAACAATGCTTGTGAGAAAGAGTTTATAATTTTAAAAGAGAAGCTCAATTGTGCTCCATGTCTTAAAAGTTTCGATACCTTAAAAGTTTCCATCATCACTACGGATGCGAGCCTTAAGGGTTGGGGGGTGTGCTTCAGCAAGAGGGTGATGAAGGCATGAAAACTATTATGTTTGCATCACGAAGATTGAAGGACGCTGAGTCTCGCTATTCAGTTATTGAGCGGGAAGCCCTAGCAGTGTTCTGGGCTATTAGAAAACTTAAGAAATTTTTGTGGGGAACGAAATTTATTATTAAAACAGACCACAAGCCTCTTTGTGAAATATTTACTAAGAAAGGAATAGACTTGGTTTCAGGCAGGATAACCAAATGGGGGATTGCCTTACAAGAATATGATTTTGAAATAAAGTACATACCAGGTATAGAAAATGAAGTAGCTGACACGTTGTCTAGATTGGTGTAAAAGGAGGATGAGAGTGAGGCATGTGAGGAACTTGATGATGATACCCATGTGTGCTTTGTGGATGAGATTGTATCTGAGGATCCGTGAAGAGAGGTGTTATCTTCTGGTCCAGTACTCTCTGAGGTTTTGATTCTTGTCAATAAAGGATGGCATTCTAAGAGACAAGCTTCGGAGGAAGCTAGGAAATTTTGGGGTGTGGAAGATGAGTTGAGTGTCTGTGGTGACCTTTTACTTTGTGGCACGAGATTTGTACCTCAGTTAAAACACCGTGCCAAATTGATAGAATTGGCCCACATTCCCCATCAAGGAATGTCCAAGACAAAGGAAAGGCTTTGTTCCTCATATTGGTGGCCTGGTATGGATCTACAAGTGGAAAGGCTGGTGAGAGACTGTTTAGCGTGTGCGATGTGTGAGAAGTTCAAGGTTGTGAGGGTACAACCCATGATTGTCAGGGAGTTACCTGGTGGACCATGGAAGGAAATAGCCTTGGACATACTTGCTCCTATTCATTGTGAAGGACAGCAACTGTTTGTTATAGTGGTTATAGACATGTTTTCAAGGTGGCCAGAAGTATGCTTCACGAGTGGGATTGAAACTAAGAATGTGATTGGGTTTTAGAGAACCTCATGGCAAGGGAAGGTTATCCCAATACCATTTTAACCGATAATGGCGTTCAATTGGTTTCTCGAGAAATTGAACCATTCTTAAGGAAGCGTGTCATTAAGCATAAAAAGTGTTCTCTTTATCATCCTGAAACCAAAGGCATGGTCGAAAGGTTTAACCAAGTTTTAAAAGAGGTTATTGCGTTAGCCAAAGGTAGTGGTCTTAATTGGAAGAAGGAAGTCATGAAGAAGGTTGATATTTACAGATTAACTCCTCACAGTACAACAGGGAAATCCCCTTTTGCCTTGTTTAGGGGTAGATCTTCTTGTACTCTAGTGGAGCCGTCCTGGCTGCGAGACTTGGAAGGGGCTGCAACCAAGGATGTAAGCACTGACTGTTGGCACGAGAGAGAAGTTGGAAAAATCTTAGCTAGGAAATCTCTTTCCGATTCTAGAAAAGCTGCAAAGAGTACTGTGGTTGCTGTTGGTGACATGGTGGTTATCAAACAACCAGGATTGAACTCTAAATTTTCTAAACCCATTCGGGTAATTAAAGTGTTTAACAAAGCAATTAAAACACAAGATCATCGTATTTGGAACCAGGGGAGAGTTCTTCCATACAATGGTCCGGTGTGTCCCTCGGATTCTCCTGTGAGGGACAACGACAACAATAGTTCTAAAGTTACTCCCAGGTTGTCTTCTAGGATTAGCAAGAAGCCATCTTATTTAAAAGACTTTGTACAGTAGATTGTAAGTACTAAGTATAGCCCTTAGTTATCTAATTCTTTTATCCATTTACATTTTTTTATTTTTTTTTATTGCTGTTTCCATGCTCTGTTTTTTATATGAAAGAGGGGAGGTGTGTGGCATCTGTAGCTTGCATTGCTGCGGTGTCATGGTTACCAGGGAATGCATGCTCTTAGTTTGTAGCTTAGTTACAGGGGGGTTGGAATGTGTTCTTTTGAATTGTGCGAAGGCTGTTGGTGGACCCAGTGGTTGGGCTTGGATGGGATTTTCTTACATAGAAATAAACTTGAACTTCTCCTCGACAACCTGCCTCAAGTGATCCTTTCTACGCATATCAGGATCCTACAGCTGGGTCCAAACTGGGGTGGCATAGTGAGCAAAAGAATGATGGATTAAACCCAGATCTTTGACTGGGGTAAGTGGTTGAAAGGTTTCAGCACTCCGTCCATCATCTTGTGTGTTTGCTATGTTCACCCTAAGTGTCCAATGGTATGCCCAGATGTGGGTCCCTTGTTCACTGTGCCACTGGATTCAAGCTACCCTGGCTGATGAAGGGTAATACCCCGAAACTGGTCCCAGGATGCTTGTTTCTGGTCCAGGGAGGACATGGCCTGGCAGTTCGGGCTGGACTGTTCCCATGAGGAACAGGGTCAAGACTGATTTGCATATAGCTTGGTCCAAACTGAGGTGGCATAGTGAGCAAAAGAACAATGGATTAAACCCAGATCTGTGACTGAGGGTGAGTGGTTGAAAAGTTTCAGCACTCCATTCATCATCTTGTTGTGTTTGCTATGGCAAATACATACACAAACACACACTGACCAGTTAAAAAATAGCCACTTGGCCAGCAAACAAAGGAAGCATGGTAGACAAAGAGGAAAACACTAGCATTAATTCAGCAATGCCAAAAACGAAAAGTGAATTAGCTATAAAGTTCCTCAACAACACACATCTTCCCAAGGCACCAAAAAAATGACCCCACCAAAATACACTTTAATACTTTGCAGAAAAATGTGAAATACAAAAAAAACACATTTTGCATTCAATCCAAGGCCATCCCTAAATCATAGCTGTTTTAAAAAAAAATACCACAGAAACAGTTGTTTTATATATCCAATGCCTAGTGCCGGCTGGATGTCCCTTGGGCAGACTAGGCCACATGGTAAAATGAACAGTGCAAATTTCGCAAACTTGGACAAAAAGTACTTAACTGAGAAACATTTTTCCTTTATAAAAACTAAGAAATGTGAATACAAAAAATAGGGACCTACTGCAACTCCATGCCATTCATAGTCAAATTTAAAAAAATGATAAAAATCTAAAAAGGTACAAATATATGTTGGTGCATGCCCTCTACCAAACAACAACACCCTTATCGAGATATTTTTGAACGTACTTGATTAACATGTCACAAAAACAAAGTCCTTAAAATCTAATGTTGCATGCAGCAGCAACTGCAGACAAAGAGAGTGAGTCTTTCACTTTCAAATCCAAATTAAAAGTGATTAGGGGATGGACAAAGCACTGGGAGGGATCTTCTGGACAGGAAGATGAATTTGGAGTCTCTATGGCACTTTCCATAAAACTTGCTTTAAGAAAAACTACCTGAACCATCCATTGAGGTAGAGTATGCACTCAAAAAGGTATTTTCAAGTTGGTTGAGCTGCTTCTCAAGTACAAAATCTACTCAAGAACCAGCCCCAGCCACTTACAACCACCCGCATTAACAAAATGATGCTGGAAGTCTTCCTGGTGATTGGAAAGCGCACCAGGGGCAGCTGAAGCTCGCTCACAAGCTTGATTGATGTAGCCTCTCATTGTTGCCATTGTCAATGCGTTGCTCGCACAGGAGCAAAATTCTGCCATGCATTGATTGGCAGAATTGGACAGGCTTTCCATGTTACAAGAGTAATGCAGAGTTACCATTTCTGCCAGGTCTGCAAGCGAATTAAAACTCTTCCCTGGCCTAGCCATGATGAAGAGATATATCTTTATTTCTCCCCATTATTTTCTTTTTATAAGTAGTATGTCATTGAAAAACATAGTAGCTACTATGTTTTTCGATGACGTACTACTTATAAGAAGAAAATAAGTAAAGATTGAATGAACAAAGAAAATTTCGTCATATGCATTAATTATATGCGAAGTTCTGTTGCACCATGGACAATACTGTCATGTATGGAATGAAAATGTTTGTAGAATCACAAATGCTACGGTGATACAAATATAACATTCGAGTGCTGAACCATTCTTAAACATCAAAATGTATTTAATGGTCAATCCTACTAGGAGGACATATATATAATAAAAAACTATGAAGTGCTTTGATGCAGCCTACTGCCTTTATTTGCAATAGACAAGAATATTAGATAATCAGGAACAAATGCTAATATAAGGGATTTGATTTACAAAGAGGATCTGAATGGAAACACAAGCAACTGTAGAACACTTTCAGCCTTTTTGTCCTCTTCAGTGAAGTACAGCTTGGATGAGGCATATGCAGGTGGTGCAGAACGGGGCTGTTAGGTTGATTCACAGACTGCCTAAACATATATCGGTTACTTCTCTCCTCTGTGGGCTTCACTGGTTAAGGGGGGAGAAACACATTCAATGCAAGGCACTATGCTATGTTTGTAAAGCAAGGGCAGAAGTTGCCCCCCACCATATCACTGCCCTGATAGAATCATATAAGCCTGCTTGGCACTTGTGCCCCAGCAATCTCTCCCTGTGCACGGTCCCCGGGCTCAAACAGATTTGCATGGGAGGTCGTTCCTTTGCGTATCTGGGCCCTAAGTTATGGAACGCCTTACCGGAGCATCCGAGATCCATTGATCATCTTTCGCAGACAGTTGAAAACGTGGTTGTTCTGAACTAGTTGGACCTTAGTAACCTTACCTGTTGCTAAAGTGCTGGGAAACCCTGAGTGGGTAGCTGCCGTGCTATATAAGCATCTTAACATAACATAACATGTTTTACCATAGCAAATACTGAAACTATGCCTGGGCAAACCTGTTACACTTAGGGCATCCCCTTAAACCAATGAAGATGAATGGGTGGGATCATCAGCGTTGGACTGGCCTTTCAGGAAGTTGGGCACTGCCAGATGGGCAGACCTGAAAGGGCCAGTCTGTGGGCTGTTTTATTTTTGGTCCTGTATGTCGTAAGCAGTCCAAACAACACAGCCCACACACTAGTCCTTTCAAGCTGGCCCATCTAGCAATGCCAGACTGGCCAAAGCAGGTCCTCAACTGGGCCTCTACAGCAAACGTGGGAGTTTAATAAACACAGGAAGTTCAATGGCGCACGCCAAGTGTCGTTCAGTAAATGGTTCAGAATCTTTGCGGTGCAAAAGGTGAGGGACAAACGCCTAAAACCCTCTAGAAATGGACCGAGGTCCTTAACACGTGAAAGCAATTCCTATGCACACGCTATAGTATTGTATAAAAGTTCAATTGTATACAGATGAAAAGTTGAACGCAAGTGAAGTCTTGTAAGATGTTCTCCTTGTTTTAATTCACATGAGAAAAACACAGGGTCCAGCCAACACGTGTTTCGTCTTTAGGGTAGTAACCCTAGACTTCTTCAGGGCTGTCGAGAAAACAATAACTCAGACCTATAAGCCGGTGATAATTCCAACCCTGCTGGTCATAGGAAAACCAAGTAAATCTTCTGATAAAAGACTTTGTGATTCTTAATAAGTAGCAGGCCTCGGCTGATATGATGCGAGCTGTTGTGAGTTGCAGAATCAATTAGGTCAGGCGGAAGTGTAAAGAGGCCGGAATGTGCCTCATAAGTCTGTTAGTCTTTGAGCGAGTACGCTATTAACGTGATCCAAGTACTCCCAGGAACGCGTTCGGAACCGGAAGAACTGGGCCTCATTCCAGTGTAGTGTGCCACGCCAAACGGGGCACCAACGCTGGCAAATCAGTCTTGGGCTTTCTCGACCTGCATACAAACATACATGTTGGTTATATAGATTTTACTTCAGGAGCTGGAGGTTTTTTAGTTATCATCGAACTCCAAAGAGTGCCTCCACGTTGCAATGCTCAGCATTTCTCTTTGAAAGGCTCCAAAATAACTAAACACAAACAACGCAAGTAAAAGATCTGAAAGAAATCTAGGGCCATATTATCAAGAACGGCGATAACATTATCCCCGCTTTAGAAATCAGGGGGCATATTAGCAAGACCCACGTTAAAATTATCGCCGTTTTAACGGCAGGAAACTGCCGCTAAAACAGCGATAATGGGCTTGCTAATATGCGTTATGGAATTCAATAGAAGCCCAGGTTAGATGTCCTGCACATCTAACCTGGGCTTCTATTGAATTCCATAACGCATATTAGCAAGCCCATTATCGCCGTTTTAGCGGCAGTTTCCTGCCGCTAAAACGGCGATAATTTTAACGTGGGTCTTGCTAATATGCCCCCTAGTTTTACCTGTGATAAATTAGAAATGGCAGGCATGCAGGTAAAAGTAGAGCTTCGCATATGCTGCACGTCCCTGGCCTTCCCTGTAAAACTCCCACGCTGCATGTCACCTGAATCAAATGAGAAAGAGTCATTTATAAGATTACTTTGACACCCGGAGGCTCCTCACACATTTATCCTAAGCATCCACCGAGCCTCCCCGTGATATTTATGGCATTGATTCATAATGCAAACCTTCACTTGATTTATACAGCCAGATGTTCTGCCATGTAGACATGAGCAACGGTGGGGCATTTATTTTATACATCAGGGACAACAACATTCTAATACAGCAGGGCGATTTACCCACATTGACTTTGATTTAACTTTTTGATTAATACAACCTAGATAAAGCCTATGGATAAATGCCAGCCAGGTTACCTGATGGATGAATCTGAACCAAGTTCATTGCTGTATTTCAGGTCTGGGCTCACCAACGTTACCATTAATTAATGCTTTGACTTGAGCACCGAAATAACCCTTACATCCTGACAATAAAGTTCTGATCGATCTTTTTTGATGGATGGCTGGGACCCATCATTTGTAATTGCAAAGTTCTGATTTATACATTCTTTGTGCTAAATTATAGACCATAAATTGCGAGAGCCCTGAACTCGACAGAACAAAGCTCTAACTACTTTGTGGCTGAAAAATATCCTGCCAGTGTTAGGTACGAAATACATTTTTACCTTTCTTTTCCATGTTGAAGAAAAATGGCCGTGCCTGTTTCCCAATACAGGTATTTTGCACTTTGCCTTTTTGTACTCTATTCTTGTACTTAGTTGAATTGTTGGAAGGTTATATAAAATGATTCTCACAGGTGATAGAGCTGGTTGAAACATCCTCACCAAAGATAATGTCGTATATTCCTCTGAAAAGCAATAGTAACATTTTCCTCGACGAGTGTAATTTGCAAATAGGATTCTCTGCCACAGGAATTACCACTGACATGGAGTAGCAAAGCTGTTATGTTGGCGGGCGCTTAGGCCCACATACTTGAATAAATGACCACGCAGACAGAGATAGGCATGGTGCAGAACTGGCCACGAGCACGTGCACCCGGGCCCTTTTATTAGCAGGCTCACGTCACTCGTGACGCCTGTGAGGGATGCATGTGGGGTGCAAGTGTGCCCACTCCCATAGGGGAGTGGCTTCTAACTCTGTGCCTGTCGAGACACTAGAACGTGTCTCGCAGGACACAACATTCCTCCCAAATTTTAATAAAACAAAAGTTCTGTAATTCAACCTGTAGGGATAAACAGTAATGAAATATACACCACCGGGTCCATCAGATTCTTGGGTCCGGCATCAGGAAGACGGCAGACACGGGCTAGTGACTTCGACGGTGGCAGGACACTCAGCAGGTATTCATCATTTAACCTGATTGGTTCAGGACATGAACTCTTGCTTGAAGATGTCATCTGCACACCAGGAATGTGCCGGTGTAAGTGTCCTTTAGTCTCACGTAGCTTCCGTCCGCCGACCAGGATGATGGTTTGTGGTGTTTGACAATAGTTCGTTAACTGGGTGCGTCACAATCATGGTGGGAGTCCATGGTGAAAGTACACTGGATTGTTTCTGGATCACCTGAAGTCTCTCTCAGGCCATCTTGCTGTGTCCGGTGACCTGTCGGTGGGGCAATGTCTCTTCCAGCTCTCCCGCCTGGGGAGGCCCTTCGTCGGGCTTGCCACGGGACTGCAGGTAGGCTGCGATTGGGGCTGCGTGTGCGCCGGCTGGGGGCAGCTGCAAACCGCCAAGGAGCCAGTAGCCAGTCTCTCGCACAAACCTCAAGGGTGTGTGGGTCTTGGTGAGGACATGCTCTCTCTGCCGCAGTTCAGGTTCACACCAGGTCAGCGGGTAGCCTCTGAGTCTTCTTGTTTGCGAGGTCGGCAACAGTGTAGGACTCCAACCATCGGTACTCGGGATGGTTTCGTGTGACGCACTTGATGAGGACTGGCATGGTGGCATGGCCAGTCGTGTGGTGAATCTGGACGATTGCTGGTGATGACTTGCCTTGATGATTGCAGGCTTTCAGTCTGGAGTCAGTCACCTGAGGCAGGGGTGTCCAGGTGCCTCCACGTTCTCTGGGAAGCACTTGCATTCGTGTACTTTGGCTTCTTGGGCTGTCGGGACTTTGATGACGGAGGGGTGATGAACACGGTGTGAAATGTGAGGCATGAGACTCGGTTCGCGCAGGCTGTGCGGCTTACCCTCGGCCTCCCGCTGTGCGGTTGCCAATTCCTTCTCGGGTTATCCCCTCTTCCCTTGCTGTCGCTGTGTCAGGACTCACTCCTGTTGTAGCTTGGGCTTTCTTCATCGTCCGGCCCTGCCACTCACGACTTCCCTTCTGACCTCCACTGGTTGTCCGATTCTTGGTGTGGACCCTCCGGTCACACTTCCACGTGTCTCGCTGAGTGCGGTGTCATGCACATGGCACTGATGACGTAGCTGCCATTGGGCCTGGACGACAGGTGGCGATGATTAACTAGGAGAGGAAGTTTCTGGATAGACTTCGTAGCCACGTGACGGCCTCTTCTGAATCTTCTCTTGCACCTCTGGCATTTGCGGTCAGGGGCAGGGATGCCGTTCGACTCCAACTGCCGACGCTCGGGCTGGACGGTCTCACTGTGAAGCGACGGGAGCAACGCAGTTTGCGCGTGCTGCGGCTTACGTGTGGTTCTCCCTTAGTGCTGTCGCCAGGGCCGTCGGTCCGCCTTGGTGGCTGTCAGGTGTCTTTGGAGGTGTTCTTGGCTTGTGTTGCTACGAGTCCTCGTGCCTCTCCTCTCTTTGACACACCTGCGTCTGTCCCGCTTCTTCTGGGTGACACGATTTCCACTCTTCTTCTTCGGGTGCCATGACATGCACCATGTTCTAACACGGCCAACGGGGCCGTTGAACTTCAATGGTCTCCGGACCACTCTGGCGAACCTTCAGTTGCTCTTCTCGGCTGCATGGTGAGCAGCCACCCATCTTGGGTGCTCCTTTTTCAGGCAGCTTCTTGACGCACCTACTCCGGGTGTTCCCTCTCCAGGGAATGGCTTCCACGGGCAGTGGTGAGCTGTGGTGGTGGCTGGCCACTTGTGGTGTACGACTCTCCTCTCGTCAGCCGTGGGTCACTGACAACTCCTGCTTGCGGCAGTGTGAGGGAGGACACTGTGCTGCGTTTTGGCCCCTTCCGGGCTCCATTGCTGTTGCTTCTGCGGAGATGTATGGGATCTCCTGCTGATTCCAGCAGTGCTTCTTTCCTTTGGAGAGGTCTCTTGTCCTCCTGGGTATTTGTGCTTCTGGTGGTCTGTGCAACCACTTCTTCGTCTTCCCTCTGGTTGCATCGCTTCGGCGCGCTTCTGACTGCGCCCTTCGTTTGCCCTCATTGGACGCACATGCTGCGCATTCTCTTCAGTCCTTCGCTCCTGGAACTGTAGCAGCTGTTCCTGTGCTGCGGCGCACGTGCTTGGTGCTGTGTTCCTGAACTCCTGGCGCCTAGCTGCGCATTATCTCTTCATCCTTAAAGCTGTGTAGAGGCTTGGCATTACGCTGCGTCGCTTTGCGGGCACCTGGTGAACAACCAGGCTTGCTCCGTAACATTGTCTCTGGGAGGGTACTCTTGCCTGGCTCCCTGCATACTTGGTCTGTTTCCCCTCATGGATTCAGCAGACCGTTGCTCGGGCGTGTGCCCACCACTCTTTTCCACCTCCCTAGACTTTCTTCTGCTGCTAGGAAACTGCTTGGAGTGCAGCAGGTATCTGGTGGAGATTGGTACCGCCTCTTGCATTCACCTCTGCATTGCGGTGCTGCTGGGTGCTGGTTGTGTTCTCTAACTTTTTTTTTTTTTTTTTAAAACACTTGGATAACCCTCTTCCCTGGCCCTTATTGCAGGCTGCAGCAATTGGTTCCCTTTTCGTGCATGCTTGTCCATAAACTTCTTTTCCCTAGCCGCTGTAGCGTAAAACGGCCACTAGATGGCACTGCAGGGCAAACTATGACTGTCTGCGGTCGTTTACCTTCGTTCTGGAACCACGCTCGGTTCCGTGATGCTGCCGTTTGTCCTGTACTCGCAGGGTCGATGGGGCAAAGGAATGGAGGGCAGGCAACTCGTGGTGGGTGCTGCCTTCTTCCCAACTTGATGCCCACTGAGCTGCAGACGCTTCTGTTTCTTCCTGGGCCTCTGTTCACTGCACCAGCTGTCCTCGTGGCTCCACAGCAACTCTGCATACCATGGTAAGTTTGTTCTTTTATTGGGGTGTGTACGCCGCATGGCGGTTGCTACTCGCCTCTTGCCTCCTGACATGACCACCGCATGCCTCTCTGAACTGGGGGACGCTGATTGGAGCTTGCAGTGTCTGGCATCGCCGATCCCCGCTCCTCGGACTTACAGGGTTGTTGCACTTGTCTGTGTCCCTGCGGCCTTTCGGAGCAGTCTCCACTCTTCCTTCGGTAGGTGGGACACCTTTCTCGCTGACTTGCGGCCCCCACTCCGCGGCAGGCACTCTAACTGCACGGGCTGTGCAGGGGGCTGGAGCGGCTGCCTGGACATCTCCAGTGCCTCGCTTTGGCGGTTTCAGTCTCCCCGCTTTGGGCTCACCTTCTTCTCTGACTGCGCAGGCCCTTCGGATGCGGGGTAGGCTCCCGCTGACCACATATAATTTTGGTCACTCTTCTTCTCGCCACAGCCCCTCGGCACCTCTGACCTTCAACGGGCTCACCTCTGCCGATCAGGCCTCTCTCTCCTCGAGGCAGTCTGCGGCGACGGCCGGCACCGTGGCAGTCCGGCCTCGCTCGCCTCTAGTCTCGGCCGCCACGGGGGGCTCACTCCCTACCGGATAAGACCGCAGCAGACTCGTCAGCGCGGGGTGGGCTCCCGCTCAGCTCTTTCATCCCCAGGGCTCTTCCACGCCCCGTGGGCTATCGGGCACGTCGGGCGCCTCCTCCCAGGGGGTACAGGCACACCAGGTGCGGGGTGGGCTCCCGATCACCTTCTTCACTGTGTTCAGGCCCGGGGGGCCCCGCGGGCCGTTAGGCGGGCGGTGCGCCTACTCGCAGGGGGTGCCCTCAACACAGGCAGCTCTCTCCCCCCATTCACCAATCTTTGGGGCTGCTGCACGCACGGGCACAGCCACTCTCGTCGCCAAATGTTATGTTGGCAGGCGCTTAGGCCCACATACTTGAATAAATGACCACGCAGACAGAGATAGGCATGGTGCAGAACTGGCCACGAGCACGTGCACCCGGGCCCTTTTATTAGCAGGCTCACGTCACTCGTGACGCCTGTGAGGGATGCATGTGGGGTGCAAGTGTGCCCACTCCCATAGGGGAGTGGCTTCTAACTCTGTGCCTGTCGAGACACTAGAACGTGTCTCGCAGGACACAACAAAAGCAAAGGGGATTTCGTTTTTGAAGAATAAAACAGTGAAAATTACACATATTTACAAAATGTCATTCCGGATGATTATACTTTACTGCCCTGCTCTAAGTCAGGCCCTAGGGGGCAGATTTACAATGCTTGGCGCATCCCTGCAAATCAGCAGAGATGCGCCAGGAAAGATGCGTCATGCAAGTTTACCCTTGCGCCACCACAGGTGAGCCGCATTTACTATGCGGTGCACCGTGGCGCAAAGATAAACAGATGCTTGTCGCATCTCCCGTCGGAAGGGTGGCGCATTGCTGGAGTCGTGTCGCAAGTGCGACGCAACTCCAGCAATGCTCGTGGGCCGCCCATCTCTAACGTGGTGCGCCACTCCTTACGCCTGCTTGAAGCAGGCGTAAGGATTTGTCGCAGCGGCGTCGGTAAAGTGACTCAGTGAAATCTTGTAGATTTCACTGCGTCACTTTTACGAGGCTTTCCTGCGACGGAACGCCCACCCTGCGACGGAACGCCCACATGAGACCTGATGCAGGTTCCATGTGGCGCAGGGCTTTACAACGTGACGCATCTCCCTAGATGCGTCACGTTGTAAATAAGGCGCAACGTGGCGCATGGTTTACGTCGCCGCTGCGTCACAAAAGTGACGCAACGGCGGCGCAAAAGTGGCGCAAGGGGCTTGTAAATCTGCCCCTATGTCTCCTACCATGTTCGATCCAAGTATTTATTTTGAGAAAGACACGGTATCAATTTCAATATTTACCTCCCATCTTCTGGCGCATGCAGTGGTGCCTCCGAGTTGTAATGTGCTATATTGAACATAGTTAACTACTATGTTTATTGGTAGGCCCCGATTACAAGTGCCCAGATGGTTAAACAATAGTTACCACACCTGATACAATCCAATATCCCAGGTTCGGTATTTATTGGATTCAATAATCATCAACAATTATTTTTTAACCCTTTTATATACGGCATAAAATGTAGAACTTGGTTGAGTTTTCATGCACCAGTATTTTCCAGGGATTTTCCACCGTTATATATTGGCAAATTTGACCTGCTGTTAGCTAGTAGTTAGAAGTGCGGTGGTGTGGACTTAATTGCACCTAGTACTTACCCCGTACAGTTAACTCCACAAAAATTATAACTCGGATCTTTGCGCAAAAAGGGGTTTGCACAGGAGTGAGTATTTTATAGTAGCCAGGGCATCAGGGCCTCAGAAACTTTAGTTTTCTCATTAAGTACAGTATTTTCATGGGACAGCAACAACGTCCCAAAGCCACTGACTTGCTATGCAACTTGGCAGAAAATACAAAGTTGAATGTTCAGAAAGTACAGGTGTTGTGCACTCCTCATGTTGTGGTGCTTTAAAACACACAATCATATAGTTATTGACCAACGGATCTAAAGGTAAACCTTAGAGGCCCGATTATCAAAGGCAAACTTAGACTTAAGTCTAAGGGGTATATTCACAAGAACGTGTGATAACTACCGCAAGAGTAGCGTAACACAACTTCCAATAACGCAGCCTATCACGGGAAAATAACCCCGTGTCAACGTGGGATTCACAACAAGGCGGTACCATGCGATAGTCACCAGATAACGCGTCAAATGCCAGCGTGTAAATCAACACCACGCCCAAAAAATGCGAAACGCGAACGCTAGAAATCATGCGATGAGGCCAATCGCGGTACAAAAAGCTGCGAAAAGCAGCCTCAGGCCTGCAACTCCCACGCATCTGGCGGGCAATTGCACCATAAAAACCACAGGCACAACACACCAGAAACAAGCCAAAGCACGTAGCAACATCCATGCACATTGACCAAGCGCAGAGGGCAACGCGAACCCCACAACCCCCACAGACCACCAGCAAGGAACAAGGGGGTCGGGGAAGGCCAAGGAGAAAATGGAGAGGAAGACGGGGTGCAGACTGCAGGAAAAGAAGACCAAGGCCACGGAGGCGACAGAACACTACCAGCAAATGACACACAAGCAGACCGCCTGGAATGCAGTCGCAGAGCCCAGGAGGCCAATCCAGGAGGCCAAGAGGCTCCGCCAGGACGTGACAACCTAAACCAGGCACAAACCCGCTGCCAACAGGAAGGCAGCAACGGCGACAGGAGGTGGCAGTCCAGCGACAAGGGAGGAGCAGGAGGAAAGCCAGGCCACAGTCATCAGTGTGGAGAAGCTGCAAGGAGCAGGGAGTACGGACACATCTCGACAGGACCTGACACAACAACAACAGGGTGAGGATCCAACAGGGACTGGGGGACGGGGGTGATGGGCACAATGCCACACATGCACAATGAGGTGTAGCACACTGCACATCCACAAGTACCCAGGGACATGTCCCCCATCCCCGTAGCACACTGCAGCACACCCACATAGCAATCACAGCACATACCATGACAATGTGGCACAAAGTGCAACACCCACACTGCAGAACAGGGGACACAACTGGGTCCACCCAGGCGCAGAAACAGAACAATCACATTGGACAGAGCAGGGAACTGTGAGATGCACATCTACCCCTACAACCCCACATCAGCCAGGTAGGCCAAATGAACACTGCCCCAAATCAAATAGCCACCACCGCCCAAACAGTCACACTGTACATTGTCACACAGTCTGCATGTCGACAAGAACAAGGCGCCAACACAATGTCAACATGCACCTCCCCTTCACAATGCTGAGGGACAAACAACACCTCCAGCAGGTCTGAACAGACAACCCATCAGTGATGCCCGAGACGAACACCACACCCCCGACGCCCTACAACAGCCCATGGACATCCCACACAACCCACCACCAGGACCAGGGCAGACAAGCCACTCAGAGGAGAACCCAGACTCTGCAACAGACCACACAGCATGAAGCACCCGCAATCACGGCTGCCTCACAACACCTCACCCACCCACACATGGCACCCCAATGCCAGGTGGCAGAACGCCAAAAGGAGGTGGCCCAACAGGTGAGGGTGTTGCCTAACCCATGGAATGCGAAGTAGAACATATACGTGGGCGTCCAATACCCTTCAGGGACCACCTACACCCCACAAAGGAGACCCACACCTTCACAGAGACACATGCACATATCATGTTGAACTGGCTACGGGCACGTGCGCCCGGCCCCTTTGTGCTTGGTGCTGCCAACAACCTGAACCGTGGACACCAGTGCAATGGACACAGAAAACACCAGCATAATAGAGTCAATTGCAGAGCAACATGGAGGGATCTGGAGTAAGGACAGAGGTCAGCCAATATACAGTCTGGACGTTCCGTGAGTTGCAGTGCACTGAGGTAGGGGCACTAGAGAAGAGCACGCTCATGTGAAGGAATTGCTAGGATTGTGTCCCTTCGGGTCAGTCCTGAAGCAGATGCAGTGGAGTGTGATACACCTGCATCAACTTCCTCATCAACGTCCCAGGTCTCCCACACTGCCTGAGGTGACAGTTGCGTCCGCAGTCCACAGCGCAATACCCAGTATCAGATCCGGGTGTGTAGCTTGAGTACCGCCACCAGTCTGCATTCCTGCCTTGGGGCTGCTGCCACCTGCCCTCCCATTGTCTGTGCCTTCCCCCGTCCGCACACTTGACACATCCTCCTCCTCATGGTCCCAGGTCTTCCACACTGCATGAGGTGACATTGCGGTGCAACCTCACAACAGCACAAAACTCAATCAGTAACGGACAATGGCTTGTGGTGCACTGAGTCACTGGCACCTGGAGTGCTGAGCAGGGCAGGAGGCCGATGATGGCCATAACGCGGCCAGCGCCAGCCACCCTGCTCAAAAAGGATCTGGGGTAAGAATTTATTGGTCTAGAAAACAGCTCTTGGATTGTAATGTGGGGCAATGTTCCCATTCTACATACCCCAACCTTTGCCTGACAAATCGGGACCAGGGTTTTCAATGCAACACCTGCTCCTTTGTTATGGGGGCATTGGAGGGGCCACAGGAGGTAGAGGCAGGCGGTGTCAAGTCTCTGACTACTGAGACGGACGCCAATAAGCCTACTATAAGAGCATGTTTGGTTAATTGCAGATCTCTCCCTAAGCACTCAGAGGACATCTGGCTTTCCCTTGAGCTCAATCGCTGGGACCTCATGTTTCTGACAGAAACCTGGCTTACAGACACCTCTTATCCAGATATCGCTCTGGCACTTCCCACTGGTTTTAAAATCTCCAAGGTGAATCGAGCAGATAGCAGGCGTGGAGGAGGTCTTGCGATTATTTGTAATGATAAATGGGATATCTGGTGTAAAAAAATTGAGAATATTGGCACTATTGAGGCTATGTCCTTTTCTATTCAATCCTCTTTAGGACATACCTTTGCGGGCATGCTGGTTTACCGACCCCGAGTTCCGTAGTTGCCAACCTTTTAAAATTAGGGGACATTGTGGCGGATCTCTCACTAAGATATGCCAATTTTACGGTTTTAGGCGATTTCAATGTCCATATGGACAGACAGGATTGTGCTTTGGTGCTCCAAGTGACTGAGATGCTGGGTGGACTAAACTTGATTCAGCAGGTTATGTCTGCCACACACTGTGCTGGTCATATGTTAGACCTTATTTTTTCTAACGACCCTACCATTAGAGTAGAGGTCCCTCTGCCTTTGACGTGGTCAGACCACTGGTTAGTCCCTTTTAGTTTGTCCAGGCACGGTGGGACACACCGGACGAGACCAGAGTGTGAAAAGAAGAGAAACTGGAGGAAAGTATCTATTGAGACCATGGGCCCGGTCTTGCATGATATCCCTCTTCAGCTCACAGGCAATCCCAGCTTAGATGCAACCTCATTTAATGAATGGGTTGCTTCTTCTCTGGACACCATTGCTCCCATGAAAATGTCAAAATCGGCTAGAAAAACCTTCTGCTCCTTGGTTCTCGTCAGAGCTTCAGGCTGAAAAAAGCATATGCAAAAAGCTGGAGCGTATTTGGCGGAAGTCGTATAATTCGGATGCGAAAAGCATCTATAAAGCTGCACAAAAAAATTCCATGCTCTTAAACGCTTGTCAATTAAGAATCATTTGGCCAAACAAATTAAAGACTCGGACAATTCTTCTAAGGAAATTTTTAAGATTGTTCAAGATTTTATGAGACCTGAGGCCACTTTGAGTAAGATTGTGCCTTCAGCTGTTTTATGTAGGGATTTATCCACTTTTTCAAGGAAAAGATTCAATCTATATATTCCACATTTAAGGGACCAGGAGAAAGGCCAATTACACTCTCGGCCCTTGTTTCTCCCTGTCTTTGGACTGAATTTCAGCCTTTCTGCCCGTCTTTATCCTTGAAAGACCTTGTTAGAATTAAATCAGGCTCGCCCCTGGATCCCTGCCCAGCTAGATTTTTTAACTTACTGGCCCCTCTTTTTAACCCTCAGTTAAATGCTATTTGGAACACCTCTCTAAGGTTGGGATGCTTCCCCTCAGTATGGAAAGAGGCCCTGGTCTTGCCAATTCTTAAAAAGGAAGATGCAGACCCTAGTATACTTAAGAATTTCAGGCCCATTTCGCTTCTGCCGGCCCCTGCTAAAATTTTGGAGAAGGAGGTCCAAAGACAACTCTCTAATCACCTGGAGTCTAACAATCTCCTTCACGACTCCCAATCAGGTTTTAGGAAGGGTTACAGTACAGAGACGGCCCTGTTGGAAGTGGCGGAAACCATCCGAGAATCATTAGACCACGGTAGCTGTGCCATGCTTGTGCTGTTAGATTTATCTGCAGCCTTTGATACGGTCTCTCATTCGATTCTTTTAGACCGTCTGACACAGCTGGGTATCTCGGGTACCATTCTAAATTGGTTCCAATCCTTTCTGGAGGGGCGATCTCAGCAGGTCTTCCTCCGCCCTTATGTCTCTTCCTCTTGCGCCATGGGCTGTGGAGTACCTCAGGGTTCTGCGTTAAGCCCGACCCTATTTAATATCTATCTGGCCCCTCTGGCTGCACTAGTTGAGCAGTGTGGCGTGCGTACAATTTCATATGCTGATGATACGCAGCTGGTGTTTTCATTTAAAGATTCCAAGATGGCCGCATTTGACAGCTTTAGGCTATGTCTAAATAAAATTGTTTCATGGATGACAGATAACTGTCTTAAATTGAATACCGAGAAAACTGAGGTGATGTTTTTTAACCAACCATCACCTCCTCCGGCTGATTTATGGTGGCCATTGCAGTTGAATCCCCCTCCCACCCCAGTTCTATCTGTTAGAAATTTGGGATTTAGATTTGACTCGGACTTGTCGGTGAAAGCCCAGATTGGCCGAGTTTCCAGAGCATGCTTCTGGAAGCTCAAAAGCTTGCGTAGATTCCTGTATTTATTACCGATGAACTGTCGGGCCACAATAGTCCATGCCTTGGTTACATCCCAGCTGGACTATGCCAATAGCTTGTATCTTGGCCTCCTGCCTATCTGATTAAAAGCTCCAGACAGTTCAAAATGCTGCTGCTAGGTTTCTTAGAAACGTGCCTCTTCGGCATCACATTTCCCCACTTGCGCAGTCTTCACTGGCTTCCAGTGAAGAGAAGAATCGAATTTAAGGCTTTATTACTCGCTTTTAGAGCTACCAGAGAAAGTGGACCTGACTATCTGAGGCTCAGACTTCGGAAATACCACCAAAATAGGACTCTGCGCTCGAACTCTCAGTTTTTCTTTGCTCTCCTTCCTACTGCAAAGCCAGGATGGGAGGGCGCGCCTTGCAGTCAGAACTGCCGCTCTTTGGAATGCGATGCCGCTCTACTTGCGCAAAGCAGAATCTGAAACCACTTTTAGGAGTGCTCTGAAAACCTGGCTTTTTGATCTCCCTTAGTCTGCCTTTCCTCTCTTTATCTTCCTTTGTCTCTGTGTAGCGCCGGGACACCGCCGTTGGTGGTAGCTGTGCGCTTTATAAATGTCTTGGTATGGTATGGTATGGTATCCACGACAGGTCTGGGCAACTCTGTAGGTCTGTCAGGACCACCCATTCGACCCTGGCAGATGGCGGTTGGAGGTGGTCTTTGCCGTGGTGGCGTGTGCCTCCTGAGGTGATGCGACGTCCGGGCCGGTCAAGACTCGATGCTTTGTGTGGGCCCTGGTGGGTCGCAGTTGAGGCCGGAGGATGCGGACAGCGCAGGCCCACAGACATATGGCGTTGATGACCCCAAGACCATCACTACAGAGGCCATTCAATGTCTCAGAAGAAGGGGTCCCAGGCCTGAGCAGCACAGAGTTAGTGGCCCCGGATGCACTGCGGCCGGCACAGGCACCCAGCCACGGGATGGTGACTTGCGGTGCAGTCAGATGGGCCATGCGACCTGAGCGGGTCCCCATCAATGTCCAAGGTGTATGTTGCGGAGTGTTGCGGGGGACAGTGGAAGGTGTCCTCCAGGGCATGATGCGGAAGGTCTGATGTTATCTGGAAGCAGCAAATTGAGGAGTGGAAAGCGCAACCCTCGTTGTCACCAACAATTCGGGATCAGCTACATGAGGATGAAAACTAGCCCCTATTACATTGACACGAACGCCACCAATGTACGACCAGTGAGTGTCCATGAATGTCGGGGAACACACTTAGCGGCACAGGTGGTGTGAGGGCATGCAGTCTGCGATGATGCCGGTACACAGATGTGTACTCCGACATTGCCAAATTAAGGCCCTGTGACCTACTGGACCGCAGTGTAGGCCGGAGGCAGCGGTCAGCATGGGCCCATAGCCACCTGTCGTTGGCTCGTGGGGCACAGAGTTAGTGACACAGTGGCAGTTGTCGGTGGTGTTCAATCACCTCCGTGACGATGATCCTGTTCCCTCCGGCCTGCAACGCGTCATCCTCTTATGCCCCTCCGTGCGAGCGTAGACATGTATTCAGCCTTTTGAATTACCGATGTTCAGTTCCAATTCTGTGATCCTACTCAAGCGCAGCGTAGGCCAAGGGCAGTGGTACGCGTAGGCCCACAGACACGTGTGGTTGTGATGCCATGCACAGACTTGTTGCCACCACATCGAAGGGTGTATGGTGAATTGTTCTCTGCCTTAAATAATGTTCACTGCCATGGTGTAATCAAGACTCAGTTCCAAATGTGTGACCTACCTGACCTTGGTGTAGGTCTGAGGCAGCGGTCAGCACGGCCCATTCACCTTGTGTCGCCGGCATAGGTTGGATGGCCCCACCGGCCTGCATAGTTCAGGTTCAGTGGCACCACGTGTAGCAGGCTGGCTTTGAACAGGGTTAGTGGCACCACGTGTAGCAGGCTGGCGTTGAACAGGGTTTGTGGCACCACGTGTAGCAGACTGGCGTTGAACAGGGTTAGTGGCACCACGTGTAGCAGGCTGGCGTTGAACAGGGTTAGTGGCACCACGTGTCGCAAGATGCCCATATGGAACTATGCCTCACTGAACTGGGGGGGTCTGGTGCTGTGGCTGCTGGCCGGGATATGGGGTCACTGCCATTCATGACTCAAGACACAGTTCCACATGTGGGACCTACTGGTCCGAAGAGTAGTCCGGGGGCGGCAGTGGAGTACGTCAAAGAAAAGGGAATAAAGCGGGCCTGTGTCGTGGAGGCCTGGTGGTCTGTGCTGACTGCCAAGTTCACGGGACTCGGAGGTCTTTGGAGCTTGCGCCGGCACGTGGTGGGCCCTCCTTGACACATGCCGGTGTCGGAAGGTGATCAGTGTGGCCTGGCTGCGCTGGGGTGGGCCTGATGTGTTCATGGTCCAGCGTGCCGGGGACCGGCAGGCGCACTGCATCGCAGGCAACTCGGCTTACAAGGACGGCATCGGCCTCGTGGCGGGGTGGGAGGCGCCGCCCTGGCAGAGACGTTGGTCTTTCCAGAAGGGGACCACACCCAGGCCTATGTGCTTTTCATTTACACCCCTACGCTGGCGTGGCGTACGTCGGGCCATCCCAGTCCGCTGACGCTTAGGGGGGGCGTAACAGGCAACATTTCCGCGATGTCCCCCACTGGCTGTGGTGACATGGTGGCGTCCACTGTCCACTACACTCCATAAGCAAGCGGTGTATGTCACCATGGATATGGGTGTGTTCTGCATACTGCGAGGTGTCCAGCACATCTCCGGCACTGTTGGCATTGTGTACTTTCCCATTCATGGTTCTACTGCATCCTTCACACATGCCTGGTTGCCACCTCTCCCCACATTTGTCTATTGTGTGGCTGAGGTGCCATGCCGTTGCTGGCTCATGTTCAGGGCTTGCCCATGTGGACATTGTAAGTTGTTCTGTCGTGTCTGGTGGGTGGGCATATTGTTGTGCCTGTTGTATGTGATTTTGTGACGTGTGCATTGCCAGAGTTGTGAGTTGCATGGTTGTGGTGTTGAGGTGTGTGGGATGTTCATTTGTATGTTGCCAAGGGGCTGTACATTTCCCCTTGTTGCCATCCTGGGTACGCTGGTTGATGATGGACTGTCGGAGGATGAAGGTATCATGCACACTGGCTGTGTATTTGGAGGCGACATTGTTGGGTGTTCCACGGTGTTCTGTTGTTGCCTGCACATTGGTGTGAGACGTGTGCTTCCTGTTGCGGTGATTGTGTGCTGTGTCACCAGGGGGCACAGGTAGTCCATTTGTGCTGTGTGTTGCCCCCAACACGTGCGTGCATCCTGCTATGGCGTATGGTCCTTGCTTGGTCTCCAGCGGATCCTGTGCCTTGTGTTGTACGTATGGGGACTGGGGTACCAGGGTGATGGTGATGTCCAGGGCAGGTGTGGGGGACTTGTATGTGGCTGGCTGTGAGACTGCTCCGACTCTGGCGGGTGTTGGATGGGGGGTCCCAGGGGCCAACAGGTGCAGCCACGCCATCAGCTTTGTGTGGGGTGAGATGTTGGCTGTCCGCTGTGTTGTTGCCGTAGGCCTGTTAGGGGATGATGGTCAGGATGCGTAGGTTGGTTGTCCCTTTCAGCCTGTAGTGGAAGGTGACATTGTCAGGTGTTGGGTCTGTGTGGCTGGTACGTTTCCTGGGGTTCCGCTGTCTTTGTCTGCGCTGCGTCTGTGGTGGTCCGGGGGGGGTTCCGGGTGTGGGTTGGGGTCCTGGGGTGGTGGAGGTGGGTGTTGTGGCCCTCTTGGGTGTCCGGGCCCATGATGGGTGGCTCCATGGCATCTGTTGCCCTTCGGATGTGGCCCTGGGCTGTGCTCCCTTTTGTGGTGCTGGCTGCCGTCCGACTTTACACCAGGTCAGAGCAGGTGTAGATTTCTTGGTGCTAACGCGCCTTATCACCTGTTTTGTGTTTTCATCGCGGATGTGGCTGGTTGTTGTGAATGTTGAGGTGTGCTGTTGTCTCTGCTTTTGTCACGGGAACGCCTACTCTGCATCTCATTAGCGATATTTGCGAGGGTCCTCTGTGGCGATGTTTTTTGCGGCTGCTATCGCGGGTAAACTGGTGCTGTGGGCTGTTAACACGGGCTTGTGAATGGGGGGGTAAATTTATCACGACTTTGGCTGCGATAAAGTGCCGTTAATTCGGAGATAGCTGCTTGTGAATATGCCCCTAAGTTGACTAATTTTTGGTATTCACAAAGGTAAATTACTACTAGTAACTTTACTACTAGTAAATATAATATAGTAAAGTTACTGCTAGTAAGTTTACTAATAGTAAAGTTACTAGCAGGAATTTACCTTTGTGAATACCAAAAATTAGTAATCTTGGACTAAAGTGTAGGTTTACAACTTTTGGTATTTACAAAGGTAAGTTACTGCTAGTAACTTTACTATTAGTAAAGTTCCTACTGGTAAAGTTCCTACTAGTAAAGTTACTGCTAGTAAAATTACTAGCAGTAAAGTTACTAGTAATAACCTACCTTTGTGAATACTAAAAAGTAGTAAACTTACACTTAAGTCTAAGTTTGCTTTTGTGAATTGGGCATTTTGTTTTCACCATTGTAGGAGACGGGTAACAGCATCTTTTTTGGATCTGTATGCATCTGTAGAAGAAAAAGTGCTACCTAGAGGTTTGATGCATCTTTTCATCTCTGTGATGTTTATAACTTGTGCATTGTTTATTTGGATAAGAAAATCATTTGTTATTTGTATACAGAATTATAGATGCGTAACAGTGAATTATGGGGTTGGTTTTCACCAAGGCATTCCGAGTGACATGAAATAGACAATGAGAAGGAAGATCGATTTGTCTATGATGTCACTCAGAACCCAGAGGTGAAAAACATCCCTGTAATTCACTTTTTACCCATTGATAATTTTGTGTTATGTTTAGCCCCCAAAATAATCTGCCCCTACTTTCAACTGCTACGCAGGGGCAGTGGAGTTATCGGGCAGCCATACATAATATGGTCTCCCCGCGCTGACCCAAATATATAAAAATACTTTACCTGCCACCTTTAACCAACCCCCATCACCTTTCCTGCCTTCATTGCCTCTCCTGCAGCTGTGATTTCTAGTTTCTGTCAAAGCAGAGCCCTGTCAGCCTGGCCTGGAATTTATTTATGACATAGCAACCGAGGTTAATAACTGTTTTGTCAACTGCTGCTACCCCATAGAAGTGAGTTACTAGATTTAGAATCCGGTGTAAACGATAGAGGCTTCCTGTGGAAGCCATGCATAACCCATAGAATTATTGATGGGTAGCTGTGAAATAAGGGGATATTTTTCACTGATGGGTTATGAGTGAAATGAAATAGACAAAAATAACCAATCTCTAGTTGTCTATGATGTCACTCAGATCCCAGAGGTGAAAAACATCCCAGTAATTAATTTTCTACATTTGATGTATCTATGGACCCCAAAATCCTCTGCCCCTGCTTTCAATTATTAGCAATAGCAGAGTCATACAAAGACATGCATTATTCTTGCTGTCCACATTTTTTTAAAAAATATATGGCATCCTGCCACCCACCCCACCACTGTCTGAGAAGTGCCACGCCTCTCCTCTAGTAGCTGTGCTTCCTACTTTCCAGCACTGCTCTGAAAGACTCTTAGAGAATCCAGACAAATCAGCCTGAAATTCCTTTATGTCATATTAACAGTGGGAAACAGTATTTTGTTAACAACTGTTGCTACATCATAGTAGTGAATTACTGGATTTAGACTCCAGTCATTCATGCTAATGGCTGTGTTGGACTTGGCCCTTTTGCAGGGTCATCCCTAAACTTTTTGCCTTTCTCCTAGCCTTTTTTCTGACATGGTGTTGGTGGTTTTAGGACTCTGGGCACTTTAGCACTGCTGTCCAGTGTAAAGTGCGTGTGCTCTCTGTGATAAACATGGTAAGATTGGTCTACACCTGTTTGGCCTATTTAATTTACCTGTCAGTCCCTTGTAAAGTGGTATCTCATATACCCAGGGCTGGTAAATTAAATGCTACTGGTGGACTTACAGCGCTGATTGCGCCACCCACCAAAGTAGCATTTCAAACCTATCCCAGGCCTCTGCCATTGCAGGGCCTGTGCTCGCAGTGTTACTGCCGCTGTGACGTGGCACCTAAAGTGTGTGCCATGTCTGTGACCCCCCTTTTACTGCATGTCAGTCACCCCTAAGGTAGGCCCTAGCTAGCCCTATGGGTATGGTGCATTGTAGGTAAAAGGTAGGACATGTACCTTAAGTGTGTGACATGTCCTGGTAGTGACAAACAGCCATTTTGGTTTCTCACTACTGTGAGGCTGCCCTCCCATAGGAATGCATTGGGGATTCCCTGATAAGTGTTTCAGTGGTAATTCCTGACATGAGAGGAGCAGCGTGGTCAAGTTTGGTATGTTTGGAATAGTAATAATAAATGCTACGCAATGGTGTGCGCAGATTTATTATCACTATTTTAGAAATGCCACTTCTAGAAGTTGGCATTTCTGTGTGCTATGTGTCTGCCTGCCTGATGTGGATTGCATGTCTGGCTTTGGAGTGACAGGGGCTGGTGAGGTGTGTGTGGCTCCAGGGAGGGCAGGGTGAGTCAGCGCTAGGCTGAATAGGGCATCTGCATTTGGAGTAGTGGGAGGAGTAGTCCCCTGACCCTGAATAGGTCTGTGCCTGCCTATGTGAATGCTGGCTCCGCCCCCCTGTGGTGTGTCTGATGATGAGCCCCCACCTGACAAAGGGGAAGAGGAGTCTTGTCAACAGTGCTCCAAAACCCCCCAGAACCAGTTTAGGCTGGTTCCCCCAAGCCCTGTGCCAGGGCAGACAAAGCAAATATGGTGTATAAATATTGGGGCTGTGACCCCATGAAAAGTTGTGCTTTTCCTTGTGCTGGGGACTTGCTGTTGCTGGGCCCCAGGAGGAACCGCCACGAGAGACTGCCTCCCTGCTGGAGGACCCTGTGTGCTGGCCTGCCTGGGCCCAGCTTTGTCCCTGGAACTCTGGAGCCCTAGCGCCTCGTGAGCGCTATATTTTAATTGCATGGGGAAAGAAGGAGCCAGTGTCTACAGCGCGAGGCTGTGAGGGAACCCCGGCATGTGGGATTCCCCCTGTGCTGTTTATGGGAGCGGGAGCCCACCCCGCGTTTTGCTTTATTGCCGCGGGTGCCCACCCCGCATTGTGTGCTTTTGCGGGAGCCTACCCCGCATTGCTGTTGATTTAAATAGCGGGTGCCTACCCCGCATGTGTGCTCGTAAAGCGGGAGACCACTCCGCATTGGCCAGGAATCACCACCGCAGCCCGAGACAAAGGAGAAAGAGACACCACCACCACAAGCGACCCGGAAGCCAGGCGGCCTTGCCTGGTTGTGGGTGGGGCCGAAGAGGAGGCAGCGCGACGTAGGCAGAGTTGTGCCTACAGGAGGGCGGGAACCCACCCCGCCTCAGTGACCGTGAGCGAGAGAAGTTGCGGACGGAAGAGTGGTGCAGGAAGGAGCCCAGGAGCTTACCCCGCCTCCCAGAGCATCCCGGGCCCAACAAAGAAGTCCGGAGAGCCCCGGAAGCCAGGAGAAGCCTGGCTGCGTGCAGGAAGGAGGACGGAAGCCTACCCCGCCTCCCAGGGCATCCCGGACCCAACGAAGGGGGCCAGAGAAGCCGGGAGCGGCAGCAACGGAGGAGCGGAGTCCCCGACAGAGCCCCGGTGAGTGGGGACTCTTTGATGCAAGTCGCCATGGGCATGAGAGGAGTCCCGGTATAGGGGGCTGAAACGGAGCCGTGTTGAGTGCTCCAGCAGCCCTGTGAGTGCCATTTTTCTTCGGGGGCATTTTTCTATTGGCACGAGAGGAGTCCCGGAGGGGGGCTCCAAGGGCACAGTGGTGCCCGGGGGAATTTGAACACAGCTGCACCATGAGAGAGAGCAGGCAGCTGCAACATTTTGGGGGCAATTTTGGTGATTGGAGTCCCAGAGAGGGGCTCGCCAGGCACAGTTGGTGCCAGTACCCATCTTTCCTCAGCTGCACCGCGAGAGCGCGGGCAGCTGCAACGTGGGGCCATTTCTGTCATTGAGGAGGGGGTGAGTTGAACCCCACGCCCCAAAGCATTTGCGCACTTTTGCTTTAGCTGCAAGAGGGAGCCAGGGGGCCATTTGGAAGACCCCACTAGAAGCCCTGACATTTTGGACAGAGGGCCAGGGGGTCAGTATTGGTAGGGTGCAAGGCCCTAATGTGATGCCCAATGTGTGTATGCCTATGGTTAGGCATAAGGTGTTTCATGCCATGTGTTGATGTAGGCATAATGTGTTTATGTTAGGTTGTTTATGCCTAAGATCATTCCTACAGATATTGCATAATGTATTTAGGCTATGAGATTTATTGCATAATGTGTTTATGCTTGTGATGCCTAATGTCATGCTATGATGTTTTAGGATGATGCCTATTGCGTAATGTGTTTATGCTAATGAGGTTTGGGCCTAATGTGTTTTATGCCTAATGTGATAATGCTGAGGTCATTGTGGTACCAGTAGTTACTGGTTGTGTTTTACATGTGTTACTAGTACTTTCTAAAGGTTCTGACAGTGGCCAAATTGGCCCTGTCATGTGTATATAATCCCCTGTGAATATTGCCCAGTGCCAGTTGGCACAGTGTACATTGTGTGATTATGATCTAATGTGTTTTGGATAATACAAAGGCTATTTTTTATATAACCTTGTGTGGAGTTCCTTTTGTGGTGTGCCTAGTGTGTTGCTGCTGTGTGTGTGTGTTGCGCAAATGCTTTACACATTGCCTCTGGGATAAGCTTGACTGCTCGTGCCAAGCTACCAAGGGGGTGAGCAGGGGTTATCTTCAGCGTGTAACTCCCTTGCCCTGACTAGAGTGGTGGTTTCTGCCTGGCTTAGGCGCAAGCCCTAGCCAACCAGAAATCCCATTTCTAACATTGGTTGTCAGCGGTGAGGATAGGACTTGCGTTTGCGCAGTACCACAGCGACAACTGGTTGCACTACAAACTCTGCATTTAGATATTCACAGGTTTGGGGATTATTTTTCCTGATTTTGTTTTTCTCCTGAAAGTGTCATTTTTCTTGAATTGTGTTCTCCTGTTGCATTGTGGGTTGTGTATCTTGCCAAGATGGGGTTAACATATAATGAGGATGACCTTTTGGAGTACACCAGGGAGGAGTTAGAGGAATTCTGCAGAGAGAGGGGGATACCAATAGTGGGTAACATCCTCAGGAAACTGTTCCTCTATGAAGCCCTCCGTAGGGGAGAACCCGTAGAGCACTGGGGGGACCTTTCAGATTACCCCTCCGCATACCTAAGTGGTGGTTTTGAGGGAGGTCCTGAAGATTCTGCACAGGAGGTAGAAAATGACAGGGCAGGGACGCCAATAGATAGTGAGGACCCCATAGATAGGGAGTCCCTTGCTGGGTCCAGTGCCGGGGGCAGTGCCCCATCCCTTTCCCTGTCCCCAGAGGAGTGGGTAGATAGGAGAGAAGAAAGGGAGTATCAGCTGGCTTTAGACACGCTCCAGTCAGAGTATGCCAAGGAGATAGCGCGGCTGGGTTTGGAGGAGAAAAAGGCCTTGTGGGCCCAGGAGTTGAGTCTCAAGGCGTTGGCCCTTGAGGAAAAAAAGCTAGAGATCAAAAGGGTCTTAGCGCAGGAGAGGATGGCGGAGGCAGAGAGGGCCTTCGCCAGAGAGAAGCTAGCTCTGGAGGGTAGGTTATCCCCTGAGTGTAGTTTTAGTTGTCTGGATTCACCAGTGAGGGTGGGGTCCGGTGGTGGCAGCAATATGGAGTTTAGTGCAGGAAGTCCCACTCCCAGATCCCAGAGCGTGGTACCTAGTTCCCAGGAAGCGGGTGTCACACCTGAAGGGTATAGGTTGTGGTTCAGGGGCAGTAGGAAACTGTCTCACCAGTCTTGGGGGGAGTTTGTGGATGAATGTTGTGATGCACTGAAAGGTTGGAAGATGAGTAGCACAGCAAATGATTTTGAAGGGCTGTTCAATCTGGTTGTCATAGTGTTGTATTCCGCTTTAGGTGTCCGTATATAGGTTTTCCTGAAACATGTCCTTATATAGGCACAACTCGCATTGCCCTTATATAGGCATAGAATCCCTGTCCTTATTTAGGCATTAACCGTGCACTCCAAATACAGGCATGGTCACCGACATCCGTCCACCCTAACGTCACAACGAGTTCTTAGAAACCAGACCCTTAAGCTTCGGGAGTTCCCCCAGCACAGGACTATTGATTTCTCCAAGAACTCATCTATTATGTATGAACCATTATACCTTAAGGGTTCATTCCTGACGTCTTCCTCTGTCCGACTTCAGGTCAATGCTAACATTCCAAGGTACCTACCAGGTATAAATATACCTTCCCTTGCCCAAGCAAGTTAGAGGAGACCTCGATTTCAGAGGAGCCCGTATCCCGGCCTGACGCACTGAGAAGACGCTGTCATCCCTGCTCGCAGAGAGTCCCGCTTCCAGTGATCTGACTTCCCTCGTGGGATGTTAGAGTTCGAGTCCGGAAAGAGATTCCCACCTCTCTCATTCTTAAGGGATGGAGCTTACTAGAACCTAGAGGGACTCTTGGAATACTTGGCATACTAGGCTTAACATACTCTTAATATACCGTAGTAAGGAATACTTCACCTACTTCCTACCTTTCCCTACACCTAGGTTAGGCTAGGTACATTGGGGTAGAACTAGCGTAGGTACGCATCGTATGAGTACTCGCATTTTTAGTTCATGTTATTTATGTGTATAAATATCCACTAAAAGATAATGCTAGTGCAGTATTATTTATTTCTACTGCTTACGCTGTACATTATTTATCTTGCATACTGTCTTGTGATCGTAACAGCACATATAACTTACACGAGAAACAAGACTGTTCAATAAACCTTTTATTGAAACGCCTGTCTATTCTTTCTGTGCGACTTTGAGGAAAATTAAGCATGTACAATTGAGCTGAGTGAAACGGTTATCTATTGTTTCCACGACTCTTGGACATGTTCCGATTCTAAAGGGAAACAAAGTGGTCATGTTTTGCGGCTGCCAGAAACTACTCCCTTCTTGTTATTCAAGGAGTTTCTAGTGGCCTCTGAGCTAGCTGGCACAAGTAATTAAGTTTAATATACTCGATAGGGACATATCGACCTTAGTCCTATGTCAAACCTATAGGGTATATTATTCCAATGTGCAGAGCCTATTAGGGAAATAGGAGCTACACTACATGGCGCCCAACGGTTTGGTAAGGCGGTAATTTAACGCTAGATACTGAGTAACTCAGACGTGCTTTTTCTCTCAGAGACCCCTACCCATATACTCCATAAGACGTCTGGAGTGGGCAGGGTTAAGTATCCGCCAAAGCTACATAGGGAAGCACCCTATATATTAGCTGTTTGGTTTGTTCAACGTTGAAGGATACAGTGTTCCAAAATATTGTGCACCTTATCTTTTGTTTCCTTGAAACTTGTTCTACATTTTTCAAAAAACAAATGCCTGACTCCGAGAACGGTGGAGCTGCGGCTGACCCAGTCGTAACAGCTTTTAACTTAACCGGTTTAAATGAAACCGAGGAGGGTGTTATAGACATCCATCCAAACTTAAGAAGAGCCATCACTCTAAAACTTATAAAACACGGCCTACCACCAAGAGGCGGTAGAGCAGTTTTCAGTGAGAGAGGCACATGAATCCTTTCAAACAGAGGTATTCTATTCATGGATAGTATTCCCTGAATCAAATTCAGTAACAAAACTGTTTCACTTCTACAAAGAAGATGATCCACCAGAGGAATATATTCCTTTCGAGGATATTGAAATTCCACTAACATACCAGGAGCATCAGCTCTGGTTTAAAGGTGCCCTAAAACATCACAGAAACATTACCAGGCTCGGTCCACTAGGTAGACCAGGAGCAACATGGCCGATTCTAGCCGGCTACAATCCTCATCCTGAACTCGATATAATGTCAGACGAGGAATTACATACTCAACTTACAGAGTTAATAAAATGTACAGACAATTGGTCCAATAGGTCATGCGGACTTTCACAATCCAACCACCATTGACCATTCCAAAAAAAAACCCTCACCAGGGGAATACACTAAAAATTACACCACAGACTTTATACGCAGTCATGGGTAAAATGCCCACAAAACGTGAGCAAATTTCATTCTGGATAGCTCAAAAGATTACTCAAATAGAAGCAGTATTTCCTAATACCAGCCCTTATGAGAAACACAGAATCCTAACAATCTGTTTACCAATGGGGATCACACCACAACTGGAAGACTGCACCACTTGGGGCTCAGTCTTTGCTGTCATCTATACTAAAACACATGGTATTCCGTCAATTGCTGTAATACCTGATGTCCTGAAACAAATTCAAAACGAATACGGGGCAGAGCCTGCTCTAAATTTAGGTATGAAATTACTGAAAAATTTCAACCAGGTCTCAACAATAATATTATCTAATATTAAAGAGGAGGCAGCAGCAGTGGTGATCCGCCAACGATTAAGGGAATTCGATGTTACAGAACATCAAACAGAACTACCCAGAATAATAGAACAATCTTATGCAGAATTAGGCAGAGATAGTTTGGGTGGAAGACCATTGAAGCCAAAACTATCTGAAAGTCCTGAGAAGGACTCTATTAAACAAACTCCTACATCTTCTAAAAAGAAGTTGGAAATTAATAAACAAAATTCAAACGAGAAACGTTCTCAATCCCGAGGTAGGTCTCCTCAAAAGGAGCCCTCTGAAAGGAGGTATATCCTCAGGAATAGGGATAATTTGAAAAAGCCTGACAGGTATCAAGATACTGATACACGTTCCTCTCGTACCTTTCAGATCTCGTCACAGACATCGGAAAGAAGAGGACAGTCAGAACATAAAGAAGAACGCGTGAAATCCAAAGAAGATAAACCCGCTCAAAAAAATAAAACAAAACCTCAATTCTCCAAAAAGAAGGTACCAGGTCTGAAGGTCAGACATGCCGAGGATACTGAGAGCACAACTCAAGAACGGAGAATGGGCTCAGACAATGCTGGACAGTGCAGCAGAAGTCACAATAGCTCGCCAGAACCTGAAGGAACTTCTGGAGATAGTGGACTTGAATGAGTACATTACAGTTGAGACTGTAGACACCAGGGTTAGTACTCCACAAAGGTTATATGAAATAACACTCCGAATGGAGGGAGACATACCAAGACAGGTAAAAATACTCTTTTGGGAAAAACTTTCAAGGGGCTATGATATACTTCTAGCAGAAAAAGACTGGCCACCACAATTTGTCAGGGAGTGCCCACATGGCGAGGACATTATTATGCCTGCCTTCTCCAACCATATTCCAATTCACCTAAAATATACATATGCCAGGAAATGGGCAGTAGCCCAGGCCCCAGCATTATATACAAATCATGTAGGATGGGATGAGGACTCACCTTACCATAAAAATACATCTGAAACATGAACCTACTGCACAAAGGCAGTACCCAATAAAGCAAGAAGCTAAAAAACAGGTCAGGGAGATCTTAGATCAACTTGAATACCAAGGGGTGATTGAAACATGCACCTCCTCAATGAACAATCCTTTATTTCCTGTCTGAAGAACCAGACCATACATATTGTCTAGTTTTGGATTACAGACACTTAAACACTTGTTCAAAAACATTTGCAGTGCAAAATGCACATAGCACAGCATTAATGAATAACATTGTGTGCAAAAAATATAAAACCACATTAGACATCTCAAATGGAGTGGAGAGGTGTGGTGCAGCGGCCAGGGCAGCTGACTTCGGAGCACAGGGTTCACGGTTCGATCCCCTGCTCCGGCGGCAGCTCAGCTCAGCACCGTGTGACTCTGGGCAATAGCTCACTTAATTTCCACGACGGCCCCCAGCGCCTTGAGACCCCTAAGGGTGAGTAGTTCGCGCTTTACAAATACGGATTTTTGTCAAAACATAGCACCTGGAAGCAGGTACTTAACAGCTTTCTCAATAATGGGGACCCAGCGTCAATTTTGTCGACTCCCACAAGGATTCAAGAATAGCCCGGGGTTATTCTCAGTGAGGGTAACAGAGTTACTACAAATTTATGATAATGAGGCATTGTCATATGTCGATGACATCTACCTGACAGACGATGACCTAAACAAACACTTGAACAGGGTGAATACCATTATATTGGGCTTCGCCTCTGAGGGCTATAAATTCAACTTTAAGAAATCCAGAATTGCCCATCTCAATGTCCTTTTTCTGGGATATGAGCTTTCAAGTGAAGGAAAGAGCTTGGCAGCCTACTTTTTAGAAAAGTGTGCGCTGCTCCAACCTCCAAAAACGCTGAAAAACTTACAATCCATCCTGGGTTTCCTAAATTTTGGAAGAACTTACATTCTAAATTACGCAGAAAGGGTTAAACCTCTCTACGCATTAATCAAACCTGATTTTCAATCAAAAATTGGACACAGGAACACACAGAAATCTTGCGTTCACTCCAAGCTAACATGTTAGCAACAAATCACTTACAATCACGCGTAAGTCAACGCAATTTAGTGATCCAAATAATTTAGGGTCAATGCGGATTCACCTACTTAACATTTAATGAGGGTGAAAAAGTACCAATTGCATACAAATCTCATTTGTATACACAAGCAGAAATGCGCTTCACTTCAACTGAAAAAATACTGACGGCAGCTCAAACTGCAGTAGCAAAAGAAAGAGCTCTAGCCCAAGGGAAACGCATTATTGTCGTAACCCCAGTACCGGCTTTAGAGGCGGTAACTAAAGCGAGCATTCCAAATGCTAAAGCATTACATCCTAGATGGATACAATGGGTTAATTCTCTTGCTGCAACAGATGTTGAATACGTTTTTGACCCTGATCTAAAAACGCAAGCGTTCCTGCAATATGAACACGAATGTCCTCTGCCTACTGAAATTCTGCCTCTCGATCTGTATGAATTCATAATTTACACTGACGGATCCGCACAACCCGGTACAGGGAGTAAGCAAGCTGACAATGCAGCGTGTGCAATCGTTAAAGGTCGCATGCGAGATGGTATCTTCAGACCTATGGTCACAAAAACCCAAACTCTAGGAGATTGTACAGCTCAGCGAGCTGAACTACAAGCATTCAAACTGGCACTTGAAAGTACAGATCGCGAATTCCCCACACTAATAGTGTGCGATTCTTTTTACTGTGTTCAGTCGTATAATGAATATATACAAAATTGGCTTGAAAATGGGTTCAAAGATGCAAAAGGTGGCACAATAAAGCATAAAACGCTTTGGGAACAAGTAGTTCAGTAAAAAAACGAACTACCAAAGGCTCACGTGATCCATATACTGAGTCATCAACGTGATGGCGTTCACGTTGCAGGGAATTCATTGGCTGATGAAGCCGCAAAGGGGGCTGTTCAAACGGCTTCCGTAGCTGCGATCACGCGTTCAAAAACGAGAATAGACAGTAAGATAATGTTGGCTGTCAATGCTACGAGCAAAGGCAGTGGTGCAGCGTTACCAAAAAAGTTTCCACTCAAGTACTCTTATGTAATTGATGTGAACAACATTCCTTTTGCTCGAATCCCTGGAGTGGGGGATAGGGTAATTCCAAACAGGGAACGTAGATTAGGACTAATCCTAGCAGCACATGAAGAGATAGCTTCTGCCCATGCAGGTGTTTCTGCAACTGTATCTTTACTCAAGCAAAGATATTGGTGGCCTGGCATTAGGAAACAAACCAAGAACTATGTTTTAGAATGTGACATATGCCAACAGATGAAAGTCTCCACAGTGAAACGTCCTGCGCAAACACCCCTGTTAATTTCAGACAAACCATTAGCTTGTGTTTACCTGGACCACTGCGGTCCCTTGCAAAGGGACGGTAACTATAAATATATAATGGTCGCAGTGGATTCATGCTCTAGGTTCCTATGGATATGGCCTCAGCGCTCGGCTGACGCTCGAACTGTTATAAAAGATTTGCGAGTCTTTATCAGCACATACGCAATAGGCACGCTACATTCTGACCAGGGCCCTGCGTTTAGCTCTCGGGCTTACAAAGAAGCCATGGCCAGTCTGGGCGTTGCATTGCGGTACTCCTCTCCGTTTCATCCTGAGGGAAATTCTGTTGTGGAAAGGAAAAACCGGGACATAAAGCAGTCTATAACAGCTAGGGTATTAGGTTCGGGTGATGGGTGGGTCAAACATCTTTATGGGGTCCAACGCTCATTAAATAATTTGCCAAGAAGTTCTCTGGGGGGGGTCACTCCATATGAGGTCCTATTTGGGACAAGAATGTGGGTACCTGACCTCGAACACGTAGGTACAGTGGTGTAAAATAAACCTTTTGATATCAAAGATCGTTTGGCTGTTTTACAGGATCTAAATGAACTAAGATCGAAACAAAGCAACGTATACCTGCAGCCAACCACCACTGGGGAAAAACCGGCGGTCCCAGCAAGGCCTGTCTGGATTCCAAAAGTTGGGGATCTAGTCAGAGAGAAGATTGCGGACAAGAAGGAATTTGGACCTTCTTACAGATGACCAGTACCTGTCCTAGCTATCCACGGAACAAGAACAGTACTTCTGCCGCCCCTTGCTGGAAAAAAGGAGAAAAGATTTGTGTCCATCGACCTCATCAAACCACAGTATGTGGCCAATACTAAATAGTAGGCCTCGTGGACTCCGACCTAGTAGCAGACACACTCCTCTCGCTACTATCCAAGAGGTTCAGACTGAAAGACTGATAACCATCGAGAATTCAGCAGTAACAGATGAAGGACTGAGCAACAATGCTATGGAACTCATCCCTCTTGAAACTCAAGTAACAGTTCGTCCAAATACACCTGTCTACACCAATGTAACACGTGATCAACTGGTTCCAGCGATTTCAACAAATCCTGATGCAATTCCAACAATTGACAGAACTGCTTCTGGCAACTTCATTAACTTTGATACGTTTTCTGAGGATCCGAGTGAGCCTGAGACGTCGCCAGCATCATTAAAATTCAAACAGCAAGTACAAGACTTTCTTCATTTTTTGAAAAAAACTTATCTGGTTGCACCATGGATTGAACTATGGATTATTTCTGGAATATTTTTCTTCCTGCTTTGGCTAGCTTTGGTTATGTCTATAAGTGTGCTTATAAATGGCAGATACATCCATGTGAACACTGAAAGAAAAGATGTGAACTTACTTTTGAAGCCTCACAAATCTTCCCATCGTGAAGCAAGAGACTTGTCAGCAGTGAACATCACAGCCATTCCTATACAGGATGGTAAAGTGTGGGACAACACTGATTTCGATATCTTCGGCCTGACGGAACAATTGAACATTCCACATTTATTTAAAATTTCACTAAGGGATCTTATTTCGTCCAGTACCTATTCTGATGATTGGGACTTTGAGACTGTAAATGACATAATGTTTGATCTAGAGAAGTCTGCTGCATTTTCTAATAATGAATATTTAGATGGTTCATCAGACTATGAACGGCTGTATTGCTATAACCACTATGGTCATCATTTTTTGCATAAATCTGCAACACCTAGAAATGTGTTTATGTTTAACCAATGGGAGCATTGTCCTACACCTCCAAAAGGTAGTTCAAAAACATTTGCTAAAAAGTTTCCATATTTTTCAGGATACAATACATCTGACCCAGAAACATTTTACTATAAAAATGTAAACAAAACAGGACTGAAAATTATGTTAACTAATACAAAACAGATTTACTCTGCAGCATTTAGTGCCCAATTGTCTAGACAGGGATACAACCTTTGGAAAGACTCAATAGACACAAAATCGGTCTGGGGTACTAAAGAATGGCAAGTACAGGGGACAGAAGCTTTATTTAGAGCATGTATCATCCCTCAGCAAATAATGTTTTTGAATGACACTGTCCAACAAACGTCTTGCCTTGGGTTAGCCAAGATCAAAGACATGAAAACACCTTCTGTACCAATACCTGCAAGTGATAACAATACACAGGCAGCAGTTACAGTTGTCACAATACTACAACTCAACAGAACAAATCCTGATTGGAGAAAATGGTTGATCTGGCCCACAGACACAAACATCTGTCAAGAAAGATTCCTGAATAAAACACAGGGGTTTACTATTCATAGGCCAGACCCACGATACGTCCAAAGACAACATCCAGGGGTAGTAACAACATACAGTGTAGGAAAATTATGCCTCGATTGGCTGCAGAAATCTACACTTAAGGATGTGAAACAACACTTATCCTTACTTAAAGAAGACGCAGACCTTAGGGAATTCTTGCTTGGACCAAGAAGACCGCGTCAAAAACGTTTCATATATGCCGGCATCTATGCTGCTTATAATGAAGCTTGAAAGGTGTCACAGATAGAGGCCGCAGAACGAATACGTGAAATTGATCGTATTAACTTAGAGAAAACTCTCACTGTGGTCGATAACGGGTTAACAACTTTGTCATCCAGAATATATTCATTGGACAACATTGTATCCTCTGCTATCGACATACTAGAACAAGATTTAGCCATGTTACAACAAGGCCAATCTCAGTTACGTTCTATTATGTTATTAAGCTGGACGCTGCAATCTTTGCGTGCGGGCTATGTGCCTTGGCGTTTTATCAACACGTCGGCTCTGTTTGCAGAATACAATCTAACTGATAAACAGATCAAACTGGCACAAAGGGGAGCGAAGTATACAGTGCTGAGCATTGAAGAACTGGAAAAACTACCATTTACTGTGGCAGAAAAACTAGCTACAGAATGGCTTATCCATGGCAAAGTCACTCTACCTGTGACTACTTTTCAGTTTCAGTATTGCCTCAAACAAATGCAAGCAGGCAAATATGAAAGGTTGGGTAAGGAATACATTAAGACATCCTGGACTTTACCGTACACATATAGATGTAGGAGTGAGGATCGAGAAGTGTTTCTGAGCGGTACACACTGTAAAAGTGCACTAAGCGGTTCACTAATTTGTCAGGACATTTCTTTACACGGGGTTTGTAATGGTTCTGTGGCAAATTTGTCCTGCCATCAGCAGGGTACACCAGCTGCTGTGATTAATCCAACGTTTGGCCAACTTTCGAATGGGAGTTACCTCATGTTGAATGATCAGAGTTGCTGTGGCATGTTGCCAGGCATCCCATATCTAGTAATGGTCAACTCCAGGGTCACTTGCTGTATGCAAGTATTGTTTGCCCCAATAGACACAGTCAGGGAGTCGCCTTTGTGGTTTTCGTTGAATGTCTCTTTTATACGATTTGATACTTTAAGCAGAATGAAAGCCATGCTTATACAACAAACAGTGCCTTTGACCTCGGCCAAAGAAACCTATGATCTACAAGTTGCAAGGACTTCGGCTGAGATACAGGCTTTAATACGTACAAACTGCCCTATACATTTTGTAGAAATGATAGGACGTATCTTTAACATGTCAGATACAAGCGGAATTGTACATGTATTTAAGACCATCTGTTCCGGACTACTAGCACCTTTCCAGGCAGTCCTCGGAATCATCCCAAACTTTGCACATTCTGTGTTTGGTGGTGTGCCATTAATTCTAGAACTTGTTGCAGGAATTCTATTTCTATTCCAACTGTTGCGCTATGGCCAGCCTGTTCGCCGACATCACTCCGAGCGAAGTGGAGAAAGCTCTACTTGAACGAAAGTGCCGTGAGCGGATAGTACAACTTTTGGGCATACCTCGTCTAGGGGAGCTTAATAGAACATGGTTCCTGTCATTCAGACCAATCTGGCAAGATTGCATCTTACCTGTTCTACGCTGCCTGTTTTGTGGTGAAGAATGCATGCTAGACACCTGTCTAACACTCCCATCAGTCATGCCAAAGGATATCGATACTCTGCTGGACCCGATAACGGCCCATGCTCTGTGTTGTCCCCAGAGGCTGCCAATCCTGATGACGGCATTCATTGAGATCTCACAGACGCTTCCGGCTGCTGCTGAGGTACGAGATGGATCGACAGGCACACAGGTAACAACGGAAGCGAACATTGCATCTTCTTCTGAAGGCGATGTTTCTCATCTCTGTGCAATTAACATTCTGAACGAGGTGTTCCAAATGTCGCCAACTTCGGTAGACGATATTTTGGCTACGGAAATAGATGATCTCATGTTTACACCAGACTCGTTCACTGACTTTGATTCAGCTCACAGTGTACCAGGACAATATTGAAATTTGGCCTTCATATTTTCAAAACTTGGAACTTTTCCCAGAAATTGAACCTTTTTCTTTTTTTAAGAAAAATGGTTTTTTTAATTTTATTTTTTTAAATGCCATGGCAAATATCTGCTTACAGTAGAACTAGTCTTATAAAACGGACTTCTTTGAATACTTCCCGGGATACATTGTCACCTTACTTGTCTAACATTTCATTTAATTCCATAATATGCAATGGCTTTGATTTTTGAAAACTTATCGACCATTTCGTCATATGTATATATTTCTGTTTTTTCATTCGTGTTGCATTTACTTCAATTATATGCTTAGAATGATAACGATGCTTTAAATGTACAGTGCTTATTGCATTTCTACAATTTTGAACTTGTTTTAATATGCTTTTAGAAATGTTTTTAGCAATATGTGGTACTCAATTTTATGTTTAGCATTTAAATGTTTAGCATTTAGTATTATCGTTCGTTCGAAAGTGGAGTGGGTTTGTATTCCACTTTAGGTGTCCGTATATAGGTTTTCCTGAAACATGTCCTTATATAGGCACAACTCGCATTGCCCTTATATAGGCATAGAATCCCTGTCCTTATTTAGGCATTAACTGTGCACTCCAAATACAGGCATGGTCACCGACATCCGTCCACCCTAACGTCACAACGAGTTCTTAGAAACCAGACCCTTGAGCTTCAGGAGTTCCCCCAGCACAGGACTATTGATTTATCCAAGAACTCATCTATTATGCATGAACCATTATACCTTAAGGTTCATTCCTGACTTCTTCCTCTGTCCGACTTCACTTCAATGCTAACATTCCAAAGTACCTACCAGGTATAAATATACCTTCCCTTGCCCAAGCAAGTTAGAGGAGACCTCGATTTCAGAGGAGCCCGTATCCCGGCCTGACGCACTGAGAAGACGCTGTCATCCCTGCTCGCAGAGAGTCCCGCTTCCAGTGATCTGACTTCCCTCACAGGGTGTTAGAGTTCGAGTCCAGAAAGAGATTCCCAGCTCTCTCATTCTTAAGGTATGGAGCTGACTAGAACCTAGAGGGACTCTTGGCATACTTGGCATACTAGGTTTAACATACTCTTAGTATACCGTAGTAAGGAATACTTCACCTACTTCCTACCTTTCCCTACACCTAGGTTAGGTTAGGTACATTGGGGTGGAACTAGCGTAGGTATGCATCGTATGAGTACTCGCATTTTTAGTTCATGTTATTTATGTGTATAAATATCCACTAAAAGATAATGCTAGTGCAGTATTATTTATTTCTACTGCTTACGCTGTACATTATTTATCTTGCATACTGTCTTGTGATCGTAACAGCACATATAACTTACACGAGAAACAAGACTGTTCAATAAACCTTTTATTGAAATGCCCGTCTATTCTTTCTGTGCAACTTTGAGGAAAATTAAGCATGCACAATTGAGCTGAGTGAAACGGTTATCTATTGTTTCCACGACTCTGGGACATGTTCCGATTCTAAAGGGAAACAAAATGGTCATGTTTTGCGGCTGCCAGAAACTACTCCCTTCTTGTTATTCAAGGAGTTTCTAGTGGCCTCTGAGCTAGCTGGCACAAGTAATTAAGTTTAATATACTCGATAGGGACATATCGACCTTAGTCCTATGTCAAACCTATAGGGTATATTATTCCAATGCGCAGAGCCTATTAGGGAAATAGGAGCTACACTACAATAGAGCACATGTTCAGTAATTGTTTTCTGGGGTTACGCCAACACCTGTTGTAGTGTGAGTTCTCTGATCCCAGGGAGCTTACACGGGAGGCAGACCTCTGGCTGTGTGACGGAGGGTCTGAAGAGACATTGGGGAGTGATCCCAAAAGGAGTGGCTCAGATATCTTCCGGTCCTGTGTGGTGGAAGAGGTTCAGAGTAGCCCAGCTAGGTCCGGGTGTAGTGGGAGGGGTGTAGGGGCTCACGTCCTGTCTCAGTGGAAAAGGAGTGAGTGTGGGACTATGTGTCCCAAGGTGCCCGAAACCCAGTCTCAGGGACTGGAGGGTTCCCTAAGGGAACATCAGGTTGGGGGCCTAGGCTGTACCAGTAGGCCATTTGAGGGGGATCTCCTAGTGTCTGTTCGTATTACTTTGTTGCCGGTTATCATGCCGTGCGGTACCTGTGTGCTATTGTAAAGAACGCTATTTCGGGACTTATCGACAACTCTCTGCTCCAAATTTGAGGACCATTGTGTGCTCTGGGGCCTCATATTTTGTATGCCCATTTGATCCCTTTTAAGATATTTTTGTTTGTTATTATCCATACTTGTTCTCTTAGAATCAAGGGGAGCGGCTGCTTTTACCTTTGTGCTACACAACTTAAAATATATCCCCTTTTATTGGAAGACTTGCCCACAATCAAGCCCTGACGAAGTTCCCGTGGCACTGGGGAATGAAACGTGTTGGCTGTGTGCCAGTTTTTAAAAGAAACAAACAACTTTAATAAAAAGAAGAATTTTTGGACTACGTATGCTTCCCGACTGATTTTAATTAGAGTGCACCTTCCTTTCTTGTGGACTTTCCCTAGTGTCAGGAGAACCTGGAGCATCTGTAAACGGAGCTCCAGTGGTTCTGGTATCTGGCGGTGCCGCTCCTAAGTGGAGGGTGCAGAAGTCCAGGTTGAGTGGTGAGAGGGGGATGTGTTCCCCAGTGGGAGAAGCAGTGGGTCAGGGACCAGCCAGAAGGGCTGAGTATCCTAGGAGTGACCATGGTGACACCACTTCTGTCCTGGGGGATCTTCACGCACTGTCAGATGGACAGGGGTCGGGAGATCTGTGCCAGGCAGACTGTCACACGACATATGAGTTATGTGTTACCCTCGGGGGATACTGTGAGAGTCCCCAGAAATCCTGGTGTGCCAGGCAAGTGTTCAACCGCAGGGTTTAGTCCCTGGGTTGGGAGGCCAGGTTCAGGTTCTGCCTGACCTGGAGGGAAGGACATCTGTAAGCAGTGTCCTGACCGAGGGGATACTGTGTGAGTCCCCAGAAGTCCTGGTGTGCCAGGCAAGTGTTCAACCGCAGGGTTCAGCCCCAAAGTTGGGAGGCCAGGTTCAGGATCTGCCTGACCTGGAGGGAAGGACATCTGTAACCAGTGTCCTGACCGGTTTGGCTTCCAGGGGTACCACTCCAGGTGGGAGGGTGCAGAACTCTGGAAGGGGGTGCAGAGGGAGGGAGTCCTCACCTCTGACCCCGGTGCAACCTGAGGGTTTAGAACCTAGGTTGGGAGACCAGTTGCTGGAGAGAGGTCCTGAACTGGTGGGTGAGTTGTGTTCTGAGGGTGCCTCTCCAAGGAGGAGAGTGCGGAACCCTAGAAGGAGAGGTAGGGGGAGGAAAGCCTCCCCCGTGAATTCTGGTCAGCCTGAGGGTGCGGACCCTAGGTTGGAGGAGCAGTGGCAGTTTAGAACTGCCCTGATGAGGGGTAGAGTGGAGAATGGGTACTATGTGCCTGGGGCTACCGCACCCCACTCTGTGAGATGGCAAGGACCAGATACATCTGGATGGCCTAGGGCCTGGTCCTGGCTGTGGACAGCTAGGGAGTACCAGTGGGGTGGCCTAGTTGGTCCTGGGAGCTTTGACAGAGGGAACCACATGGGTTCAGAATGGCGTAGAACTGGAGTGTGCCCCTGCAGTTCCGGGCCCGGGTCGGTGTTCTATCGCCCAAGGCAGGGAAGCCCATCAAAGTGGTGATTGGTCTACCCTGCGTTTTGGCTGGAAGGAGGTTGTGTTGGACTTGTCCCTTTTTGCAGGGTCATCCCTAAACTTTTTGCCTTTCTCCTAGCCTTTTTTCTGACATGCTGTTGGTGGTTTTAGGACTCTGGGCACATTAGCACTGCTGTCCAGTGTAAAGTGCGTGTGCTCTCTGTGATAAACATGGTAAGATTGGTCTACACCTATTGGCCTATTTAATTTACCTGTCAGTCCCTTGTAAAGTGGTATCTCATATACCCAGGGCTGGTAAATTAAATGCTACTGGTGTGCTTGCAGTGCTGATTGCGCCACCCACCAAAGTAGCCTTTCAAACCTATCCCAGGCCTCTGCCATTGCAGGGCCTGTGTGCGCAGTGTTACTGCCGCTGTGACGTGGCACCTAAAGTGTGTGCCATGTCTGTGACCCCCCTTTTACTGCATGTCAGTCACCCCTAAGGTAGGCCCTAGCTAGCCCTATGGGCAGGGTGCATTGTAGGTAAAAGGTAGGACATGTACCTTAAGTGTGTGACATGTCCTGGTAGTGACAAACAGTCATTTTGGTTTCTCACTACTGTGAGGCTGCCCTCCCATAGGAATGCATTAGGGATTCCCTGATAAGTGATTCAGTGGTAATTCCTGATATGAGAGGAGCAGCGTGGTCAAGTTTGGTATGTTTGGAATAGTAATAATAAATGCTACGCAATGGTGTGCGCAGATTTATTATCACTATTTTAGAAATGCCACTTCTAGAAGTTGGCATTTCTGTGTGCTATGTGTCTGCCTGCCTGATGTGGATTGCATGTCTGGCTTTGGAGTGACAGGGGCTGGTGAGGTGTGTGTGGCTCCAGGGAGGGCAGGGTGAGTCAGCGCTAGGCTGAATAGGGCAGCTGCATTTGGAGTAGTGGGAGGAGTAGTCCCCTGACCCTGAATAGGTCTGTGCCTGCCTATGTGAATGCTGGCTCCGCCCCCCTGTGGTGTGTCTGATGACGAGCCCCCACCTGACAAAGGGGAAGAGGAGCCTTGTCAACAAAGTGCTCCAAAACCCCCCAGAACCAGTTTAGGCTGGTTCCCCCAAGCCCTGTGCCAGGGCAGACAAAGCAAATATGGTGTATAAATATTGGGGCTGTGACCCCATGAAAAGTTGTGCTTTCCTTGTGCTGGGGCTTGCTGTTGCCGGGCCCCAGGAGGAACCGCACAAGGGACTGCCTCCCGGCTGGAGGACCCTGTGTGCTGGCCTGCCTGGGCCCAGCTTTGTCCCTGGAACTCTGGAGCCCTAGCGCCTCGTGAGCGCTATATTTTAATTGCCAGGGGAAGGAAGGAGCCGGTGTCTACAGCGCGAGGCTGTGAGAGAACCCCGGCGTGTGGGATTCCCCTTGAGCTGTTTATGGGAGCGGGAGCCCACCCCGCGTTTTGCTTTATTGCTGCGGGTGCCCACCCTGCATTGTGTGCTTTTGCGGGAGCCTACCCCGCATTGCTGTTGATTTAAATAGCGGGTGCCTATCCCGCATGTGTGCTCGTAAAGCGGGAGCCCACCCCGCATTGGCCAGGAATCACCGCCGCGGCCCGAGACAAAGGAGAAAGAGACGCCGCCACCACAAGAGACCCGGAAGCCAGGCGGCCTTGCCTGGTTGTGGATGGGGCCGAAGAGGAGGTAGCGCGACGTAGGCAGAGTTGTGCCTACAGGAGGGCGGTAGCCCACCCCGCCTATGTGAGCGAGAGAAGTTGTGGCCGGAAGAGTGGTGCAGGAAGGAGGACGGGAGCTTACCCCGCCTTCCAGGGCATCCCGGGCCCAACGAAGAAGTCCAGAGAGCCCTGGAAGCCAGGAGAAGCCTGGCTGTGTGCAGGAAGGAGGACGGGAGCCTACTCCGCCTCTCAGGGTGTCCCGGACCCAACGAAGGGGGCCGGAGAAGCCGGGAGCGGCAGCAACGGAGGAGCGGAGTCCCCGACAGAGCCCCGGTGAGTGGGGGCTCTTTGATGCATGTCGCCAGGGGCACGAGAGGAGTCCCGGTATAGGGGGCTGAAAGCGGAGCCGTGTTGAGTGCTCCAGCAGCCCTGTGAGTGCTGTTTTTCTTCGGGGCATTTTTCTATTCGGCACGAGAGGAGTCCCGGAGGGGGGCTCCAAGGGCACAGTGGTGTCAGGGGGAATTTGGCCACAGCTGCACCGCGAGAGAGAGCGGGCAGCTGCAATGTTTTGGGGGCAATTTTGGTGATTGGAGTCCCAGAGAGGGGCGCGCCAGGCACAGTTGTTGCCAGTACCCATCTTTCCTCAGCTGCACCGTGAGAGCGCAGGCAGCTGCAACGTGGGGCCATTTCTGTCGTTGAGGAGGGGGTGAGTTGAACCCCATGCCCCAGAGCATTTGCGCACTTTTGCTTTAGCTACAAGAGGCAGCCAGGGGGCCATTTGGAAGGCCCCACTAGAAGCCCTGACATTTTGGACAGAGGGCCAGGGGGTCAGTATTGGTAGGGCGCAAGGCACTAATGTGATACCCAATGTGTGTATGCCAATGGTTAGGCGGAGAGGTGTCGCCGCAGCCAGGGCGACTGACACTGGACGCTGGGGATCACGGTTCGATCCCTGGCTCCGGCGGCAGGGGTCTGCCCAGCACCATGCGACTCTGGGCAATAGCTCGCTTAATCTTCCCAACGGCCCCCAGCGCCGAGATACCCCTTCGGGGGTGATTCGTGCGCTATACAAGTACTGGATTTACATTTTTTTTTTTTAAGGTGTTTCATGCCATGTGTTGATGTAGGCATAATGTTTTTATGTTAGGTTGTTCATGCCTAAGGTGTTCATGCCTACAGATATTGCATAATGTATTTAGGCTATGAGATTTATTGCATAATGTGTTTATGCTTGTGATGCCTAATGTCATGCTATGATGTTTTAGGATGGTGCCTATTGCGTAATGGGTTTATGCTAATGAGGTTTGGGCCTAATGTGTTTTATGCCTAATGTGATAATGCTGAGGTCATTATGGTACCAGTAGTTACTGGTTGTGTTTTACATGTGTTACTAGTACTTTCTAAAGGTTCTGACAGTGGCCCAATTGGCCCTGTCATGTGTATATAATCCCCTGTGAATATTGCCCAGTGCCAGTTGGCACAGTGTACATTGTGTGGTTATGATCTAATGTGTTTTGGATAATACAAAGGCTATTTTTTATATAACCTTGTGTGGAGTTCCTTTTGTGTTGTGCCTAGTGTGTTGCTGCTGTGTTTATGTGTTGCGCAAACGCTTTACACATTGCCTCTGGGATAAGCCTGACTGCTCGTGCCAAGCTACCAAGGGGGTGAGCAGGGGTTATCTTCAGCGTGTAACTCCCTTGCCCTGACTAGATTGGTGGTTTCTGCCTGGCTTAGGCGCAAGCCCTAGCCAACCAGATATCCCATTTCTAACAGGCAGCCTACGAGAACTGAGCATAACATATAAAATTACAGATGTGTGTTAGACCCATCAGTTTCTGGCTGGATGCAATGCCTCAGAGACAGTCAGAATCCACCGCCCTGGATAGGATGAGTATGATTCACGTATCCGATAACCTGTGCTCACCCTTGGGTAGCTTGGCACCAAGTAGTCAGGCTTATCCGCAGGACCAAAGTGTAAAGTATTGGCACAACACCACCCTTAAAACACACTGCGTACACCACAAACAGACTCCACACCACATGTATAAAACACTGGTCTTTGTATTACACACACACATTGAAATTAAAATGAGATACACATTGTATATGCACTTTTTCCACCACAACATTCCTCAAAATCGCATACCCCCAACAGTTGCAATAGTCAAGCAATCACAGGCCTTTGAATAAGCCTCATGTCCAAGCCCCTCAGTCACTCAACTACACCAGACAATGATACACATTGCCCCTGCTAGTGCCACATTGATTAAGTTGTTGGAACCACCTAAAACGGAAATAAGCAGTTACTTAGTTTTGTCCATCCCGATTAGACCGACAGGCACCCAGCGGCACCTGCACGAGTGCAGGATAGCTATCCCCCATAGACAAAAGGTTGCAACCCAGGAAGTTGGCACGCCTCCAAGTCTGGAGAAATGTCTCCCTGTGAGCCGTAGTTGCCCACAAGGCACAACGAAATCCCTCGGGCCCTGTCATAATGTTCTCCACAACAAAGTACTTTGTCGGTCAAGGTAGAGGGAACCTACTACCTCGGACAGACGCTGCAATATCAGGCATTGTTTTCCTCCTGATCTGGTGGTCATAGACAGTCTCAGCTCAGGTGCCCCAACACCCTTGGACACCACACGCTCCAGAGTGCAAGCTAGTACAGGTCCCCTGGTTGCAAGCACGGGTCCCTCGGACTCTGCAAGCTCCCCTCGCACTCCTCGAGATCCTCAAATCCCGGCACCTCAGGTAGGCTGCTAATGTTTAGGAGCACACTCCTATGCATAGTGTGATGATGTGTACCTCAGAATGGTCCTTGTCCCAACTGGCAATCACTTCCACCCATTTCCCCTGCACCCTGGGTGGTAATTATGATCTTGTGTAAACAGGGAGATCCTTTGTGTCCCTGGGATCTCGTAGACAGAAGGCAAGCCAACCAGCCCTTAGATAGTGCTTAGGGACCCAGGGCATGAGAAGCTGGCACTTAGCTGCAGGCCAGCAACGTCCAGGCAAATCCACCAAGTGATAGTCCCCTTCCTGAAACACAAAAAGCTCCAGGCCACCACAAGTCTGCCGATAATCCAGTTGCAGTCCCTCCTGCCCTAATGATTCCTTGTGTCGATGTCCCGGCATAGAACCAGCGTAGTATGGTTCCAAATCCAAAAGCGTCTCTGACTTCCGAGGCCAGAGCCCAGTAGTTATATCCACAATGGCCTTTGAAGATGCGATCAGTTCAAAAGGCATTCTCTAAATTTTGTCCTGTCTGCCATCCTACCGCAGTAGGTTTGATCACTATCTTTAGTGGTGCCAAGACCTTGCCTCTTGGAATGTAGGTCCCAATTCCACGTTCACATAACCATCCCAGAAAGGCCCCTCAGATTCAGAGGTCTGCAGTTTCCCTTGAGCCCCTAGTTTTTGGCCTTCTATCAGATGTGAATTGGAGACAGGCCGACACGCACACAGAGCCACGAGCATCGAAATGCCCACTTTGCCAAAGTGACATTTCAACACACGTAACATCAGATCCACTCGCACTACTGAAGAGGATTCGCCCTTACCATGTCATCGATATCAAACACTATAATGCTACTATTCTGCACATAGGAAATACTGCTCAATAGCCTTTCCCTACATTTCCCCATGCTAATTAAATGCAAGAAGCAGGCTCCGTCATACCGAACACACCATTCGGTGCCATTCACAATCCTTGCATGTAATGCACCGCGCACATGCCCTAATTCTTCCCAACACCGCACTTTGTCCCCAGGGAGAACTCTGATATAGCAAGAGACTTGCAAAACGTTGGCACTTAGCTTTTTAAATGCCAAACCGAGTGATAGTAACCTGCGCAGACAGGCCCCACCAGGGCGAACCTGTGGCATGATCGATGATCTACCTTTGTGGATGGCACAACCAGTGCTGCAGGCCCACAGAGGTGCATTTGAGTTACATACCCTGGGTATATGTCTTACCCCTAGACATGCAACTTACAGCTAAATCGAATCAGCCAATCTTGTATACACCAATCACCAGTATGTATATGACAAGAACAGAGCTTTGGCATTGAATGGCAGTGTCAAATGCACTCAAAGTCTGAAGGCTAGCACGTTGATCAGCAGAAAACCGGAAGGAGAAAATAAAAAGCAGAGGGCAATCAACCTAGAAAGGGCCATTTTCAACAATGGGTAACAGTGAATTACGGGGATGTTTTTCACCAAGGAGTTGAGTGGCATCAGATAGGCAGCAAGAGAAAAGCTCAAGTTGCCTATGATGTCATTCCTTAACCCCAAGGTGAAAAACATCCCAGTAATTCACTTTTTACCCATCTATAATTTTATGTTATGTATGGCCACCAAAATCATCTGCCCCTGCTTTCAACTGCTATGCAGGAGCAAAATCATAACCGGGAAGCAATAAATAACATGACCTCTCCTCCCAGTCCCAAATAAAAAATAAAAAAATGTCCAAGGCTTCATGCCACACACCTCACCACTCAGAGCCTTCCCTTCCATCCCATCCTGAAGCTGTGCTCCCTGCTTTTCAGAGCAGCTCTGTGAATGCCCAGCTAGAGCAGCCTGGAATTCCTTTATGACAACAACAGTGGTTAATAAGTTGTGTTATCCACCGGTGCTACCTCATAGCAATGAATTATTGGATTTAGGATCCATACATTCACTTAAACAATACTTTAAAACATAAATACTGTGTCAGAAAGTGGCTTGTTTAATCAAGTTGTTTCAAACCAAGTATGCAACTTAGGGCCTCATTACGATGTTGGTTGGAAGGCAACCCGACCGACAACTTTTCGGAATCAGGTCCGAGCGACTCGCGAATCGACGAGTCGGACAGACCGATTACAATGGTTCCGAACACCATTTGGAAAGTCTCCAATTGATTTAAATGGGAGCCTGTGTTTCGACTGACAACACAGGCTCCCATTTAATAGATGGGGTGGTTGCAGAAAACCTTGCACCCTGTTGCAAGCACCCCATGGTGCCTGCCACACTGTGCATGGTTTCAATGGGGGGACCCTTGGATACCCGCACGGGCCCCAACCAGAGGCCTCAGGGTGAAGGGGGCCTGCTACGGGCCCCCAAAGTCAGTTTCCAACAGCGGTTCTGTGTCGGACAGACCGATTCAGAAAGGCTGTCCAAATCTGACATCGTAGTACGTCGGTCGGAAACGCGGTCTGCAGAACTGTACGATTCGGCTTCGACCGACTCGGAGTCTCCAAATGTCAGTTGGAACTGATTCGGACAGACCGAACGGTTACCTTTCCATCGTAATCGGTCGGTCGGAAATGTTTCAAAGTTGGTCAGAAACATGGGTTCCGACACAGTTTAAAAGAATCGGACTGCCGTTCGGGCCTTTCCGACCGACATCGTAATGAGGCCCTTAGTGTTTCATGGCTACACTGGCTTCACTTACATGAATGTAAATGTTCATCTTACTACAACACCAACAGCTTGTGAAGTGAAGGAGCGAAAAGAAACAGTAGAAGATTTGGATCAGACTGCGAAGATTCAACTAGCCTCAGAGAAAATGAATGGTCTGTCCTCGCAAACAACAGTAAAAAATAGTGTGAGATAAGTGCAGTCATTTAATGCATTGTCTGATCTTGAAATCTGTTTTGAAAAGAGGGTCCTTCTCAGAGATGAAAAATGCACATGAAATCAAAACACGTGAGTTAACATTAAAAGACAATGGTATACATCTCAAACACTCACTGAAAAACACAATCACTTCAAAGAACAAAGCCCAACACAGAAATTAAGGGCCTCATTTACAAAACAATGACGCAGCGCGACACCACAAGCCATTTTGCTGCGCCGAGCTGCGCAATTTTAAAAGCAAAGAGATGCGTTGTATTAACAACAATACAATGAATCTGTGTGCTTTCCCCTGCGCTGGCACACAATTGGCTGCCATGTGCCAGCGCAGGCCCCCTTGCGTCATGTTGCAAGGGTTCCTGCATTGCGGGGATGATTGTTTTTGGGCTGGAAGGGACACCTTCCTGTACAAAAACAATCATTGATGGCATTTTCCTCTTTCTATGCATGCTGTAGAATGCAGCATGCATAGAAAGAGGGAAAAACGAGGAAAAATAAAAGTATTTCTCCTTGATGTGCCATTCCAACGCCTTCCCGGAGGCGTAGGTTTCTGATGCATTCCCAGCTGTAAAAAGCTTTGTAAATCCGGGAATGTGCCAGGTTCCACAGATGTTGCGTGGGAAAATCCACAGCAACACCCATGGAACGCCCCTTTCACGCAGAGTAATGCTTGAAAGAGGCCCATATTTACAAGGCCATGACTTTATGTGGCCCTATAAAAATGGGCAGGCACACTGCGCCGCCAGTGCATCTCTGGCGGTGTAATGGCCTTGTAAATGAGGCCCTAAATATCAAGCAGCTCTTGCAAAACCACAGCCTGACAGAACTAAAGTCACATATGTAAAACCTGTCAAAAACACTCAAATTATGATAAAATTACACCCAACAAACTGATTCCATAAGCCTAGGAGCTCAATTGCTTAAAAGTCTTGGGTGTGATAGTTTGCCCCAACATGTTATTCGCTTTCCTATTAGATACTGCACGTAAGAATTTCTATCAGAATGCAGTAGAACCACTTGAAAAAAGCATATCCAGACACAAACATACGTTTTTGGTAAAAAGGCCTTCATTTGCTCCTGTCAGGAATTGACAAAATGAAACCTGGCATACATAAATGGGTTTCCTACTGTCTAATTCTCAAACACTAGTGCGGATAAAAACACACTTGCATCTTCCAAGCAAGGGTGGAATGGAGGGGAAGAAGTGGTGATGAGTCTTGTAGACTTGTGAATGTCGATAAGCTTGTATGTTTGCTCGTATTCTCAAACTCCAGTCCAACCCTTTCCCACCCTAGAAATGGTTGAACATTAACTCCAGAAATGGGATGGAAGAGGAATGGATCACCTCCAAACCTGGAGGAGATGTAGGGGAAGGGGGTTGTCCACAGGGGGAAGTACTTTCCCTGTGGAGAAAAAAAAAGAAAAGAAAAAAGTCAACATCGTGCTCCATTTCCCAAGCATGTGATTGTATATTATGTAGGATTATACATTGTAGAAATGGGGGCCTTTGAAATATGTCATATGATATTCCCAGAAGTATGCCTGGAAACCTATGCCTGTTGCAGCTTTTCTTGTGTAGTACTGGAAATGCATGTGAATTCTAAAAGGAGTAAATCTGCACCCATTCATAAGAATACTTTTGCGGTGGCAGATTTCCTACTTTTTTTGTGAATTTTGCCAAGTATTTTTCAAGTAATTTTACCTTTTGTACCTTTGGAGCCTTTTTTTCACTAAGGACCAAGGAAGGCTGAACAGGCCCCAATTACTGAATGCTTTCTGTAAAATGTTTTCCTTTTGCTCCCTGTCCAGTCCAGGTGAACACGGGTCTAAGCTCACGTTGTGTCAGTCCTCTGTGGTGACAATGGGAGGTCTTAATTATAAATAAATAATACATTATAAATTAACTGTAATGTTGTAGGCCAGATCCATCCAGTATGAATTGTGCTGAGTTATTTAGCTGTGAAGCAAGATATTTTTCACCACAGTGAAAAATATCTTACATTGTCTATTTGCGCCACAGATTGCTGCACACCTAAAAAAAATTGTTGCCTAATTATCTATTTCAAGTCTGACTGTGTTATTTTATATGCACTTTCATAGTGCTTTGATTTGATTTATAAAGCGCCCGAATCACCCTGACAAGGGTATCTCCGCGCTAAGACTGCTATAGCCAACCAAGGGTGATAATTCAGAACAGTAGGGTTTTCAGCAGCTTTCTGAATACCAGGAAATCAGTGCATTGGTGTAATTGGATAGGGAATTGGTTCCAGTATAGGGGAGCTAAATGGGAAAAGGCTTTGCCTCCCATGCAAGCTTTTTTGAAGCGTGGGATGTGCAGCAATACTTTGGACCCTGACCGGAGTGACCTGGATGGCTGGTATCTGACAAATTTGTCAGCTAGATAGCTGGGACCAAGGTCATGTAAGGCTTTGTAGGCCATGCAGCAGATCTTAAATTGTATCCTTTTTCGAATTGGGAGCCAATGTAGCTTTTGAAGTAAGGGAAGAGAAGCTGTTCTGGGCGGGGCATTGGCAACCAGGCGGGCCGCAGTGTTCTGAACCACCTGCAATTTGTTCACGGAACTCTCCTTAGCTGAAATAAGCAAAGCATTGCAATAGTCTAAGCGACTAAGCACCAATGCCTGAATTAGAGTCTTCCGCGTGTGAGATGGCAAAAAGGGGAACACTCTTCGTAGAAGGCTCAGTGTGTGGAAGCAAGCCCCGGCCGTCGAGGTGGCGTGTTCCTCTAGGGTTAATTTTTGATCTATCCGAACTCCCAGATTTTTTACCACTAGTTTTGGGGTTGGGGCAGAGCCTAGATCCTCGGGCCACCATTCAGGGGACCATCTTGTTGCCGCGTCTCCGAACAACATGATCTCTAATTTTTCTGCGTTTAACTGCAGATAGTTGTCTCTCATCCAGTCAGCGATGACCTTCATACCCTCCGTGAAGGTGGTCTGAGTGTTAGGGTTGGTTTTGTCGAAGGAGAGTAGAAGCTGGGTGTCATCGGCGTAGGAGATAGGACATAATCCTAGTTTCCTCAGTAAGCTTGCCAAGGGAGCCACATAGAAGTTAAATAAAGTGGGGCTCAAACAAGAGCCCTGTGGTACTCCCTTGGTCACTTTAGTGGTCTGGGAGCGGAAAGGGCCCAAATTGTTGGTCTGGGTTCTGTCTGTTAGGAAATTAGACAGCCATTTTAGGGCATTCCCTTGGATACCACTGTCCTTCAGTCTCTTGACAAGGATCTGGTGAGAGATGGTATCAAAAGCAGCGGATAGGTCAAGCAGCACCAGGAGCACTGCTTGACCATTGTCCAGGGACATTCTGATGTTGTCGGTGACCGCCACGAGTGCAGACTCTGTACTATGGCTGGGTCAGAACCCCGACTGAGAAGGATCTAGGCAGTTAGAAGATTCTGCAAATTCCGATAGGTGCTTATTGATATGTTTTTCTAGAAGTTTGCTCTGCAAGGAGGGAGAGAGATGGGGCGATAGTTGGCTGCATCGTCCAAGGGGGCTTTAGGATTTTTTCTGATGGGGATAATCTGTGCCGCTTTCCAGTCTAGGGGGAGACTGCCATCCTTCATGGAGCTGTTCAGAATTGAGCAGATGGGGGCCGCTAGCTGCTTGGATAGCAGGGAGGTGATTCTGGCAGGGATGAGGTCCAAAGGGGACCCTGATTTAACTATTGTTAGAAGAGATTCAACCTTCTCCGGCGTGAGTGGCGGAAAATTCTCCAGTGTTCCAAATTTTGGAATAGACTGAGGGTAATCTATTTTAGTACTTTCTTGAGAATTCCTGGCTGAGGTGATCTTGCTGTATATTGTTTCTATTTTTTGCGTGAGATGGGTAGCTATATTGTCGCATAGAGCTTGGGTTGGGGCTTCTTCGGTATCGCAGGCCTTAGGGTTGGTAAAGGTTTTTAAAATCTGGAAAAGTGTTCTAGCGGTGTTTCCTGCCTGCTCGAGTTGTGACGCAATAAACATTTTACGGGCGGATTTCAGATTCCTTGCCTATCGATTGTATGGTGACAGGGATAGATGTTTTATATGTAGGCCTCACGCGCCACATTGATTGTTGGAACCTGGACACTGCAAGATCTATATGTTGACTGGTATCAGTTTGCAGTATCCTATAGGTCTCCTTATACTGTCTGATTCCAAGGTTGCGGCAAACCGGAACTAATCATTTTTCCCCCAGATATTTATATGTGGGGCAAAAGAACAGGGTATGGGCCGCCCTTTCTGGGATGAACCGCAGGACAGGCAGGCTGACTCTGATAGACTTTGTGGCCATTTGTCATAGGAAGTGGTTCTCTGAAATTACCTTAGCGTTTGCAGCCTTATGCCCCCAAAGCTCAGCACCATAATGAAATGAACAGGGATTTTGCGCTCAAACTTTGTGCCTTTGGCAACACACGTGGCAAGTTTTGACAATTGACCCTCTGAGGCTGGTGAGTGAGGATGAGGCAGCCAATCCCTTCACAAGGTCACAGAGATGATCATACCCACTGCAATCTCTTTTCATACCACTGTGCCAATGTTTGGTGCTGTCAATATTCTCATTGTACATTGACTATGGAAATGCTCAACTACCAAAATATATGCTCCATAGGCTTGTACTCACCCATAACATTGCTGCAATGTTGGTTCTGTGTTTATCCGGGAGGAAGCACAATTCCTGACATCTGACATCACCAGAGATAATTTCAAAAAGCTTGTGCATTGCGCATAAATCCTTTATGACAATGGTCTTTTGTTTCTTAGATAGATGTTTCATCAACATAAGATTCTAACATCTTCTTCTAGTCTCTTGGCTTAGCCCAAATTTAAACATGCTAGACTATGAGGCATATCCTTGTCCTGCCGACCTACTAAGCATTAGAACATTCTTCCCTTTTTCTCCATAACATTGTGAATCACCTAGCATTTCATAAATTTCTTAAAACTTCGATGTCCAGTAATTTCACTCACTAATCGGCTCTCATTCTGAGGCTGTTTATTGTTGTCTTGGAGAATTACCTTATATGTGCCATGATACTGCTTGATTGGCCACTGCAACTGTCATTTATCCATTAATTTGTACATTCTCTGCCATTTTATAGTGAAAATCATGAAATTCATGTCTGGATTTACTTTATCATCTGTGTTGTTCAAGAAGGCAGTTTGGCAAGATCAGTGGCTTCCTCTATTTAGTGAGGCAATGTGGTAAGCTAAAATGCTAAAGATTTTTAACAGTTGACAATCCTGGGTACTTTAGGGAGGCGGCACTAGTCCTTTGCCATTAAAGATGTCATGAGCCAGGAGTTCTGGAAGAATCAGTTCCTTTTAGAGTAATTATATTTGTCCATGCAAGTTAGCAACAATGTGGTAACAAATCATTGAAGAGGAAAACAAGTAACCACCCCTAGGTGGGTCACATATTTTAACCTTTGGAGGGAAAAAATGTCTTCTTTCTAAAGATGCTGGTTAACTTTCTTTTGCTCTTCACTAAACAATGTATTGATTTCTGTCCCTACATAAACTTAAAAATCACACTATCAAATGGCTAAATCCGCTTTGCACAATGATACATTATTTTATTAATCTCATATCCCACCATTTGAATTTAGCTCTTGATGGAAGGAAAGAGGGGGTAGAGAAGGGCTAATCAAAAAGCAGTGAATGCACTCATAACCTATGTTACCATTGATGGTTAACAAACATTCTTGCATTAAGGGCAAAGAAGAATGGAGGCAAGACTGATATTCATAAAAATGAATTTGCTTTGCCTTTTGAATGGAATTTGTTTTTCCTTTTAGGATGGTTTAGGACATAGCCTTTTTGGGAGCACATCCTGCCATAACATAAAACAAAAAGTATTGGCAAAGCCAATTGGTCTAGCTTGAAAGTACGACCAAATTAAAAAATTATTTGTGCTTGCCTAGGTTTGCATGCATAATGCTGTTGGCTGTGGGTGATACATTTGAAGTTAAACAAGGGCAAATTACTTTAAAAGTTGTGGATGGGTATTCAGGCTCAAGCCCTCATTAAGGTCAATGGGAAGCTTTTCCCTTGTTTCAAGGGTGAAAGTGATTTCACGGCTACACCCTCTAATTTAGGGTTAGGAAGTTGAGGGGTAGTACTTGGCACACAGCTCTTTCATAGGTGGTCAGTTGTATGAAGAGGAGTGCTTTATGCATGCACTGGCAACAAATGAAGGGCATTTTAATGAAAAGTCCTCCTTTGTTTGAAAGGGCAAGCCACAGACAGGCTTTTAAAAATTGCTTCCAAAGCCATTCATTGGGTTCTAAACCTCAATCTTGAGGATAACACAGCCTATAAAAAATACATCATCCATTAGAAACAAGCCAACAGCAGTGACCACATACCCAATTTAAAAAAAACTGTCCTGGACGTTCTGGTCCTGGTTTTGAATTAGAAGGACAGAGTAGTGTCTGTCTGGATGGCAGTGAGCATTAAATCTGCCATCCTGAGGGTTCTCCATCTGCCATATTTAGAGATGACTGCTGGCCCTGTGGTCATCTCTATACATTGAAAGGAACAATAACCATGGCAGTTTCTTTGAATTGAGAGTGTTTGGTGTACGCTTCCGTCAGTTTTGATAGCAATGCACCAAACTTTGAAATGTTTTCGTTTTTTCAAAGCAAGCCCCCAAAGTGGGAGTTTGCTTTTGAAAAATGAGAAAATAATGATCCCCCCCCACACCCTGAGAGTTTTCTCCCACTGTGTGCGGATCATTATTGTGTTTTTTCGGGCTCCTCACCACCAGGATATTAGTGGCTATGACAGAGAAGAAATATAATTACACCTTTAAACCTTAAATAGGGCATATGTTGTAACGTCCATCGTCCGAAGGGCCCCTACTCCGTCAGGCGGTTGGAGGATGTATTCCGCCAATGGAGCCAACTGGGACTCAGCTGACAGAATGCTAAAGGTCCACCTATCTCTCAATAAGGTGGGTGGATATAGCGTTTTATGGACAGGCTAATCTGTCACAATTGTGAAGGAGTACTCTGTCTGCCAAACTCTAAATGAGGCCATCTGTTATGAATATGAAAAACATACTAGAAGGTAAAGTTGGCGGTCATCCGAATAAAGTCGTACAAAATGACAATCTATAATCATTTTGGTTAGGGATAGGAGGTGGTGGGTGCTACCAGGGTTCACGCGCAAATGGTCAGGACCCAATTGTGGCTCTGGCACATTCCTAAGCAGTGGTTTCACCCAGGGACCACCTAATATGGAGTAAATGTTCACAGAATGGATAGGTATGTGCCTACAGAAATTATCTTGAGTCTCAGGGTTGGTGTGATCCCAGAAATACAAATAGCGTGCAAGAGATATGAGGTGGCACGGCCTGTTGTTGTACTATTATTCTTCAGTTTGCATAATATACGCAAGAAAATCGTTGCAATCTGGTCCTTTGTCTTTTTATTTTTAGAATGCAGGTGAAAGCAACAAACAGCCGACACATGTTTCGCCCAGCCGGCAGCCAGGGCTTCTTCAAGGCAAAAGTAGTTGTATAAATCTGTCTAATCATCTAGGAAATATGGGGAAACGGCATCCCCAGGCGGGATGCAGCGCGAAATAGCCTGCGATCTGGAGCACGTGCTCCAGACCACCTGGGGATGCCGTTTCCCCATATTTCCTAGACAATTAGACAGATTTATACAACTACTTTTGCCTTGAAGAAGCCCAGGCCTGCCGGCCACTGGGCGAAACACGTGTCTCTTGCACGCTATTTGTATTTCTGGGATCACACCAACCCTGAAACTCAAGATAATTTCTGTAGGCACATACCTATCCATTCTGTGAACGTATAATTATTTTGGAGAGTAACGTGCTAGCAAGGGATTCAATTCTGAAAATACGATACTTTCTATAATATACTCTCAAATTATCTGTCCCAACAGGTCACAGTAAAGAAATCAAATATGAATTAATTAAATTTATACCAATAAAAAATCTCAACAAAAGAAAATGAAAATCAACTAAAGACAAGCAAACAAGCGCATACTAGAAAAGAGTTTTGAAAAAATATGATTGTATTCAATAAATGAAATTATTTAAGGGTACAGATCTCAACATTCTTCTTGCAAAACACTTATAGCAGTACTACACATCAAAGAATAATGTCTAAAAAGTTATTGCGTTGCTCTTTTCTCTAATGTATATTACCTATAAATATTGTTATCATGATGTGAATGTTAACCTCAAAAATTCATTGCAGAAAAAAGGCATCATTACAGGAACGAGCAGTTGTACACCTTTTGAGCATATTAGCAGGCAGGTGCTGAAGTAAAAAGGCACAATAAGCTGTCTAGATGCTCACAGAGACAACCTGTACCAGAGGAAGACAACCAGGAACTGAAGGGTTACGTGACAGAATCACTGCACACTAGCCCTGTGGGGCATATTTATGAGCCCCTTGCTCCGATAGCATCACTTTTCGTGACGCACCAGTAGGGCAAACCACCCAACCATATTTATGAGTCCACGCAAAGATGCTTAGGGGCTTATTACGATGTCGGGCGGATGCCACGCCAATACAGGTCCGACTGACCTCCAGTCGGCTTTCCCGACCACCTAATTATGATGCGACCGCACATGGTGGCGTCACATACTCACATTTCCCTATGGGTGCATGTGCTATGGCAGTAAACCGGCCATAGCACAAGCTCCCATAGGGAAATGTGAGGTTGTGTTCATCCCTGCACCGCGTGGCAGGCACCTCAGGGTGCCTTCCACACGCTGCAGGGATCAACTCTGCCCCCAACCAGAGGCCGCAAAAAGAAGGGGGCCCTTCTAGTTGCCCCCAAAATCACTTTCTGACAGGCTTTCTATGTCAGAAAGCCCGGCATGAAAAGCCTGCCGGACACCAATCATCGTAATCTGGACAGTGTAAAACGCCATTCATATGGATTATGAGCCGGTCTCCAATCTAGCCGGAATGACAGGTCAGTTTCACTTCCGATCGCCTAAATTGTAATTAGGCGGTTGGAAGTGAAATCGACGATCTCGGTTGGAGGCTTTTCAACCAAGATCGTAATCGGCCCCTTTGTGTGGTTTTGAATGACCTCATAGATGGAGTAAGGCACAGCAGTACAAATCGCTGTGTTTCCTTACTCTGCGCTAGAGAGGCATTCCATGAGCGTTGTGGTGGGTGTTCCCATGCAACACTCATGGATTTTGACACTTCCCCAGATTTACAAGACCATGTAAACCTGGGGATGTGCCAAAATATTATGCCTCCCCATGGGAGGCGCAATGAGAAGACATAACTTTATGTGTCCTCATTTTTCCCTCTTTCTATGTGTGTTGCATTCTGCAGCACACATAGAGAGGAGAAAGCCTCCCAGGATTGTTTTTGTGCAGGAAGAAGCCCCTTCCTGCACAAAAACAATTCTGGTGCAGATTGAAAGGAAAAAGGGTTACAGTGATTATTACAGGAGTGGCTGTTGCCAGCCCCACACAGAATGACTGTCCATCGGAGGCACGTAAGATCTGTGTGCATGAGGAAGATAAAAAAGGTATAATCCAAGCTGTGGTAGCTTCTTTGGCTCGAAGATGGTAGCTGCTAGTGAAAAATCTATGTTTTCATCATATCTTATGTTTTGAGAACATAATGTCTTTCATATTTTTCTCAGCCTCTTTTCATGCAGCAACGCTCATTTTTCTTGAAAAATAACACCTAGCAAATACTTAAATTCTTTGTTTATGACATGGAATGCATTCATTTTATTTTATTTCTATTCAAGATGGCTTCTGTAGCGAAGCAAATAGTCTCTGCTTTTGAGAACAGTGCACATCACGCATTGGAATTGAAGTATCCATAGGAGGCAAAGTGATACACACAATGTCCAGCTGCATCCCCCTGTAGTGCCAGGAAAAGTGGAAAGAAAGAAATTCAGTGCAAACTGAGAAGCATTCTTTCACCTCTGAGGTTGCTGAAAGTAAACTAAACATCAGAAATAATGTATTGACAACAACCTACCACCATAGCTTGAATGAGATGAAAAAGAGGAAAGGCAGTTGCAGAAAAAGGTAAAAGATTTCCTGATGTAAAGCACGTGCATATGGAATGCATTGTTTAAAAAATTAATTCCATTAATATTTTTCAGCTGAATCTGGATTTTGGTGGCACCAAATTATCCATTAGAATTCTAGCTCTATTAACATGTTGGCTATATAATACTAAGATTGATATTAGATAATATTAGTTGAACCCAGTACTACTCTCACTTGTGACTGACACTTTTGGTACTTCTTAGAGTCATGTAAGTTGGACTTTCAGGTTTATCCAGTGCGGGCATCTTTGTGGTCCCAGACATTTAATGCAGGGACATGGCTGTGTGGGCAGTGCAAGACAGGGAGATATATATTTCTACAGTGCACGCAGATGAGAGGCATATGAGCACAGTAACACAGTGCCAACCTGATTTGCAAATGCTTTTGTTCCATATTCAAGTTATACTTATTTTTAATTTCCTGCGTTTAATGCGAGGCAATATAGACTTTCATCATAGGCCCAAACTACTTGATTCATGCATATAAGTATGTTGGTCTGCTGAGACACCAGTTTTAATCTAGGTACATTGATTGCACAGTTGGATGTGTTATATAATTGTGCAGGTGTTTGGAGAAAATACCATAAAAATAATATTGTGATACAAAAATATTGTTTCACGAATATCAGGACATCAAAAATACCGTGGACAGGAATATTGAAAGTAAAAATATCAGTTTCAGTGTTGTTTTTAATAGCAATGTAAAAAATATCTATGTTGAAAATGTTGTAGGTAATATCATTTGTAAGTGTTAATTAGTATGTAATGTATTGTAGTGTGTTTGATTATTTGTGTTTATTATTTTTTATGTGTACGTTTATTAAGATATTGTATTCATGAAATTGTTGAAATTTGTATTTTTAGTTGTAATAATGTATATAATTAATTAGTAGCAGCATATTGGGTTTTTAGGGGATAAGGGTGGGGAGATTTAAAAAAAAAAGATTTTTAGAATTTAAATTGTAAGGTAATCATTTTAAAGATATGCACATTAATAATGTAGCATTTTAAAATGTATTTTATCATATTGATATTCGAATATATGTAAATTTGATGTTAAGTAACATATATATTAATGGAATTAAATATTTTGGGAGGAGAACTAATTAAATATAAAATTTTAAAAACAAACATTATTATTAAGTAGAATATTTAGAAATGTTTTTATGGTAATAAAATTCTAACAATATTTAAAATTGTAAAGAATTTATAATGAAAATATGTTTTTTAGTTACATTTTCTAAAAAGAATTCAAATATAAAAATGATGTAATATTTTTTTAAAATTATGATTGTTAATTTTTCATGTTTAGAGTTTTTGAATGTTTGTTAATATTTTGAACAATATAGTATTTTTAATAGTAATTAAAATAGTAATTTTATCATTTAAAATATAAATATGTATATAAAGGTTTGTAGTTTAGATTACTGTGTTTTTAGATAACATTTAGTGAATGCTATTTTACAAACTTTATGTGAGAATATGTAGTATTGATTGACCTTGTAATATTTGTAACATTTCTAAACTTTTATATATATATTCTCAACATCATTTTAAAATATGTTGTATTAGTATATATTAAATAATTGTATATAATGTATACTATTATTTAATTTATACATTTCAATATTTTTACAGTTTTGTTTAACTGTGTTTGATATATTTTACATGTTTAACATTTGTTTTACAGTTTTTTTAAACATTTATTCAACATCTTTACAATATTTTCCATTCATTTCTATGGGGAGATAGTCTTTTTTTAGTTTTATTTTGCAGCTACCTTCTATTTTGTAATCTTTTTGTGTTATTTTTAGTCTATTTTTCCAGAGCCAGGTTGCGGTAAGGTACTGCTGTTCATTGGAACAGGTAAGTCGATTTTTAAAGAATTTTTGAAGGGTTTGAAGGCTAGGGGTATGCAAACTCCATTTTTCTTGAAAGAGTATTATATCATGTGAGTCCACAAAGGAGCCCCAATCGGGATCATCTAAAAGATTAGAAATCCCTGCCACATTCCAAACCAAAGTTTTTAGTTGACTTGGGTGAGGATTTGTAGGGATACAGTTCAGTACAGTACAGATCAGCGGTCTCCCCTAGCTCAACATCGGGGAGACCGCTACCACCCTCTCCTCCTCGGTCCACATTGCGATGCACACTACTTCCCTCCATGGTAGCAGGCACCCTGTTCCTATGACTGCTTGTTCTGCAGACCCTTCCCGAATTTGGCCAGAGGGAATTACACATTCCTCTAGGTGCAGCGATCCTCCTCTCTGCAGTCATTCCTGTGCACCTAGACCACTTATTTTAGTTCGGGGCTCCCCACTCAGTGCAGACCCGGGAATCATTAAATGCTCTTTATCCATTTCTGCCGGGGGCCTATATCTAGTTGTAATAGAGATGTTAACAGTGGGGATAGTACGGGAGTCAATTGACATTAGACCATCAACAGGGGCCAGACAAAATAACAAGACTATCACCACATCCTTTGTAGACCCCGGGACCGCTACTCGTTTAACATTTTTTATATCATCCCTTATGATTGAGTAGCAGTGCCGGATGTCTCTAAACCAGTGGGTGACCTTGTTTTTAAGTTATTCACAGTCTTCGTAACCTTCCTTTGGCAATCTGGGTACTTCAGTTAAATATATTACATGATTATTGGCCTGCTGTTGAGATCCCATATAGATTCCGTCCACTATTTTACCCTTCCCTAGTAACACCCCAGAACCAGACATACTAGATCGCCTTTCTGGTGATGGGGTTATGCTCTCCAGTGCCACCCTCACCTCCCCCTTTCCCTGGGGCAATCGTTGGGGGGCAATGAGCCTGTTCAAATGCGCATTACTAGCAAAACCATTTTTCTGGCAGGTAGGGCGATTTGGGATAAGCCTAGGCCGGGTGTCATAATGCATCATGTTTGGACCAGGGTGGGTAGACCTACCTCTTTCCACCTATGAGGGCCCTCTGCCTGCGAGTGATGGGTTCTTACAAACTGTAGGCAAAGAATCAGTGTCAGCCTCCCGAGTATTTGGTTTACCAATCTTGCCCCTCCCTGCTAGATCTTTAACCTCCTTCCTTAGGACAGCTACCTCTTCTCTCAGAGACTCAATAGTGGTTTTTAGAGCCTGCAGCAAACCAACCAGCAAAATTTTACCATCGCCTTGATCAACCATCCCGCCCACCATTTCTCTATTGTCCCTTGCTTAGAGACCCTCAAATCTGTTATGGCACTCTATTTGGGGTATGTGTACCTCCTCATTGGGGTCCTGCGTGTCACTAGATGGTGGCGATGTATTTGATTGTGGCATGGGCCAGAGGTACTACTTCTGGGGCTCTTCCCTTTTTGAGAGTTCTTAAACATCGAGGGGATTTGTATGGCCAGATTTTGTTCTACAGGAGGCACGGGAAGGGGTTCCTTCACGGGTCCAGGGTTGTAGTCAAAGATGGTGGGATTTACTAATTGGGCGGGGACAAGGGAGTGTCTGAGCTAATTATCTTGTGGCATTCTGAGAGAAGGTTCTCAATCCTATCCATTGACTCATGGCAGATAGCACCAGTGCCCCTCTTTTTTGGAGCGGGGTGCACCATGGACTTTGTCTTGACCCTTCCCTTTGCCCACAACCCTTTAGGCCCTTCATAGGGAAGTAGAATGTACAAAAGCTTCTTGTATATGCCCACTCCACTCAGTGTCAGCAATGGTTCTCAATGGCCCCCAAAGTGCTCATGCCCTCCCTCCACAAATTCCCCTATAGTTCCACTAGAGGCGGTTTTTCCAATCAGTCCACGAAGGCAAAAGGATGGGAACAGTACTTATATGAGGGACAGTTAGTCAACTGCGAGTTCGGTGCAATTGTAACAGTAACTTTTGAGCGGAGAGTTCTACGGAATAGCAGACAAATGATCTGTGGGTCCACACCATCCACTGACGCATGTATGTAGAAGGAACTATAAGAAAGCCCAAGAGTTAGCTAGGAAGAGATGGGAAGATTCTCTTTGGTCCACCCTTCAAAAGGCATCTTTAGCCAAGGATTCCAAATCCTTTTGGAAACAAGCGGCCTACTGGCTCAATGGCACGGAGCCAAAATTGGAGTTTACAGTCTACCCAGAGGAGTGGGTGACCCATTTTGGGGGGCTTTACGCACCAGGTGGCAGCGAGGTGGAGGCTCCCCTAGGAGATTGGGGGAAAACCAGAATGAATCTGTGGAGGAGCTGGTGTTCTCCATGGAAGAAACCCGGGTGGCAATCTGCTCAAGTATCGCAGCCAGGGCCCCCGGTCCTGACCGAATCCCAAACGATCTGTATAAAGAGGATTTAATTGTCTGGGTCCCTTACATCAATATGATTACAAATGCTATTACAGCAGGCATGGATATCCCTCTGTCGTGGAATATAGCGGAGATTATCCCAATTTTTAAAAAGGGTGACAGAGCAAACCCAGCCAGCTATAGGCCTATAAGCCTAATCGACTCACTGCAGAAACTTTTCTGCAAGAAGGTGTTGCGATGAGTCCAGGATTGGATCTCAGATCATCATATTTTGAGCGATTTTCAAGCAGGCTTCCGTGCGAACATTAGCACATTGGATCAGGTCTTCCGCTTCCTGTGTATCTACTGGTGGGAGGTTAGTATTAGAGGGGGCAAACTATATGTTGCCTTCGTGGACCTTCGTACTGCATTTGATCTGGTACTGAGAGCAAAGCTGTGGAGAGTGTTGGCCGAAATGGGTTTACCCTGCAATTTAATAGAAATTTTAATTCGGCTGCACTCTTCAAACATTGCACAAGATTAGGTGGGGGATAACAATTAACTCACTGAGCAATTCCCTGTCAAATGTGGAGTGACACAAGGGTGCGTCCTGGCGCCCATGCTATTATCCCTTTTTATTAACGGCGTGATTGATTATTTAGACAGGGATAGATGCGACGCTCCAAAGGTGGGGGAGCGAAGAGTACCAGCCATACTCTTCGCGGATGACACCCTATTAATTTCTATATCCCCCCTTGGTTTGCAACAATTGTTGAATGATTTTATTGAATTCTGCAAGGTGCATGGCCTGGTACTAAACGAGGCAAAAACGAAATATATGATTCTCTTGAAGGTGAATTACAAGCCATCCAAAAGGCAAATGTACGTAGGAGAGAGCCCCCTAGAGCAAGTTTTTGAATTTGATTATTTGGGTATTCACTTAACCTCAAACCTAAGCTGGGCATTTCAGATCGAAAAAGCCCAACTATCGCTAATTCAACAAACTGCTCATTTAGGTAAGATACACGAAAAACAGTGTCCAGGCAAGTGGCCCCAGCATTAGAAATCTATAATGCTAAAATATTTGGGGGAGCCCTCTATGGGGCCGAATTGTGGGGCATTGGAAATACAAACTCCCTCACTTCAGTAGAAAACGGGTTTCTTCGATCAATATTATACCTCCCCACTAATACCCCCTAGCTCCTATGTTTCTGGACCTGGGCCAAAAAATTATATTGCACAAGATGGGCTACAAGCAGTTAATGTTTTGGCACCACCTGTGGTCGGTAAATGAGCACACCCAATACAGAGTAGAGACGATTGATCTCTTAAAGCGATCCCAGGTCAACTCTATCCTGTGGTTTAGTTCCCTGAAGAATTTATTGAAGAGTCTTGGGATGGAGGAATATTGGTCCACTCCAGAAAGCATGGTTCTTATCCCAAAATGCAGGGTCAAAAAGATATACTGGGATACTATTATGGAGAAGGAGGCGGCCAAACGGGTTAGCACTCTGACCCAAGATTTTACCAATTTTAAATTTGCCCCTTTTTATGAGGAAACCATTGACGAAATTGTACCACCGCTGGCACGGAAATTATTTATACAATACCGTTTAAAAACTTTACCAACCAAACTGTTCTGTAAAAAGTGGTGTAGCAATGCCTCTACAGATGATCACTGTCCTGCATGTAAGGCTTGCCCAGAGTCAATAGTCCACCTGTTATTCTTCTGCCCCTATTATAAAAGCCTGCGGGGCAAGTGGGTTATGCCATTATGTAAATTGATTGGGCCTGGGCAGTACCTAGAGGCTATGAGAATCCTAGCCACTGATACACGCAGGGTGGTGGAATTTGGTCTGGCCAGATTTTGGCATACATTATGGATCAAATGTTCCAAATGTATTACATAGATTCCTAATCTTTTGAATATCAAAACTGGGGCTATTTTATGGATACCGATTTTTAACTTTGTACTGTTTTAACGACTGCTGCATAATGTACCTTGGAAATCATTTTTTATTGCTTGTACTAATTTTATATTGTATGGCACTTTGCACTTTATAAGTTCTTTGTGATCGAAAATAAAGTATATTATGATGATGATATTTATTTTTGGGAATGTAAGCCTTTTGTAGGTGGGTTTTTTACATTTACTTTACAAGTTTTGTCTACGAATGCGTTCTATGGCCATTTGCAATTTATGGTTTTTTTTAAAGGAAATTAGTTTTGGCTTATAATAAACCAATGTTTTTACTTTGATTTCCTTTTTGGGGTTTCCTGGAGCGGTACCATTTTTAAAACACTTTTTCAGTATTTTTATGGAACCTGTATACTTTGGATTGTTTTGAGGGATTTTGATTGGATTTGCTATATTTTTGCATTTTCTGGGAGGGGTTCGGATTTGTGTATCTAATTTTTGGTGGACTACTCATTTTTAATACGTTGAGGCAGAGGAAGATCTGCAGCTACAGAACAGTAAGTTTTATTTATTTCATTTCTTTTTGGTGGTAAATGTGATATTATATTGTTCATGTCACATTTATGTGATTGTTATGTGGAATTGTTTGGATTCTGTGTTGTAATTATGTGATGTGATTGACTGAGTTTTATTTTATCTATTTTAGTTGGGGACAGTTACTTTTTTTTTTTTATCTTTATTGAATTTTGACATGATTAAATAATTATTTGCCCCCCATCCACCCATCCAAGCCTAAATACAAACAGAGAAGATTAAAGTGCTGAGCAGGTGAAAGCAGTAAACTTGTATATACAATAACAACACATAAGTGTCATGGATACATCGAATCATAATACAGCATAATAACAATAATAATAATAAAACAGCCCCAAACAAAAGCCTGATGCCCCGGTAAATGATACAAGCAGGCCAGTCATCCCTGACCCTGTGTTACGGGCCATTTCCTCAATGGAGCCCAGATTTGAAGCCCCTTTTACGAGCTTGGTTACCTTTCCGTGCGTAAACAGCCCTTTCTGTATGGTAAACTGAGATTAGCCAGGCGAGCCATTGATTAAATGATGGAGAAATGGGGTCAAGCCATGCTGTCACCAAGCACAGTCTGAGTACTGCCATGGCAAGGAACTAAAGGGGGATTGAGCCGAGAGAAGAGATCCCTGTTCCTGAACCCCTAATAGAATCAATTGGGAGGTGACCTCAATCCACAGATTCAATTGGGCCTCAAAAAAATGGTTTATATCCCTCCTCAAATTCACTAAACCAGGGCAATCAGCCAACATGTGAACCATGTCTGCCCCCAACACATGGCAGCGTGGACAGTTCGTGCCAGAAACTGCACCCCACCTACTAATTTTAGCCAGAGTAATATATAGGTTAAACCAGGTTTCATAATGTTGTACCTGAAGGTTGGCGGATAAAAGCATTGAGCGAGCTAGTTCTAAAGAAGAGAGGCTCTCCCCCTCTGTAGTTTGCAGTGCCCCCTGGCATCGAGTAATATGTTTCCCAATATCGTCCCCCATCCTATCATTTAGTAATTTATAAATACGTCCGATCGAAGGCTTGCTTCTAGTTAACAGGTCCAAAAGCTCAACCCTGTTAAACCCATCCCCTCCATCTCTTTTCTTCCCTATAAAATCCCTGATTTGTAAAAATGTAAAGAATTTGTTATTTCCTAACAGAAATGTACTCTTCATAGACTCAAAGGTAGTAAAGCTTTTATTGTCAAAAAAATCCCCAAAAATAAATGGACCATAATTTTTCCACCAGCACCTAATGTAGGGATCATGAAATATGTCTGGTAAGACAGGGTTATCTTGGAGGGGAGTGTAAAAACTAAATTGGCCAATCCCAAGTTTTTTCCTGACACTAGTCCACACTCGAAATGCATAGAATAGGGTCTTGTACCTAACTTTCTTAAAATAACCAAATTCTAATTGCCGAAACATACATCCCCGAACCACGACTCCAAGGGTCAATTCAAAACATGATGCAACAGTATTACGTATGGCCACTTCCTGAGTTGAGTCAAACAATAGGGGGATTATTTGTTGCAACGCCGAGGCCCAATAATACAACCAAATGTTTGGTACTGCCCACCCCCGTGCTCCCTTGGGAGGGAAAGGAACTTCAAGGCCCTCCGGGGTCTAGCATTAGCCCATAGGAACCTCCCTATCATACGATCCAAAGCCTTGAACCACATGTTATTCACCTCAAGGGGTATGGCTCTAAAAAAATACAAGATTCTTGAGAGAAACATCATTTTAATTAGATTGCTCCTGCCAATCAGGGTAAGTCTAAGATTATTCCATCCAAGCAGTTCGATCTTAGTTTTATTAATTAACGGGCCCAGATTACCCTCTACGACTTTATCCGTATCTGCACTATTATTAACGCCTAGATATACTGCATTCTATAGTACCCCTGTGTATCCTCAAACCTGATATTATCATTTATGAGTATCTGTGTTTTGTCCCTATTGAGTCGATAACCCGACATACGGCCAAAGAGATCAGCCTCTACTTCAATTTCGTTAACTGTGACCATGGGGTCTGGAGTGACGATCGCAAGGTCATCCCCGTATGCCAGGATTTTAGTATCCCAGCCGCTAGTTGACATCAGCAGGATTGAAGCGTTACCTTAAATTCGGTGAATTAGAGGGTCAATATAAATGGCAAAGAGCAGGGAGGAACACGGATATCCCTGCCTTGGGCCCCGTTGGATTTTAACTATCTCCGAATCTCCCCCCATTAACGCGATTTTAGCCGTAGGCTTAATATATAGCATTTTAATCCACCCCATAAAGTCCCACCCCAGACCCTTCTTCTCCAATATTGCCCAAAGATAAGGGCAGGAGATCCTATTGAATGCTTTCTCAGTGTCAAATAATAGCAGAGCCATAGGGACTCCGTGAATTTTGGCCACATCAAATAAAGTGATCACCCGCCGAATGTGATCTGTTGTTCCCATTCCCGGGATAAAACCATGTTGTATGGGTGAAATAATTTTCTTTATGATCCTAGATAACCTTAAAGCTAAAATTTTAGCAAAAATCTTAGCATCAGAGTTAATTAATGTAATAGGCCAATATGACCCTAGCTCATGCACCGGTTTTCCCTTTTTGGGCAACACCACAATCTTCGCAGAGGTCCATGAGTCTGGAGGAGGGGTGCTCCTCTGAATAGCTAAGAATACCTCGAGCATGAACTCGTGGATGGTAGTGGCAAAGATTTTCTAAAATTCCCTTGGAATAAAGTCTGTTCCTACAGCTTTTCCAGATGCTAGGCCAGAAACTGTAAGTGTAATTTCTTCTGCCCATATAGGTTGATCGAAAAGCTCCCGATCCTCCCTATCCAATGTATCCAGAGCCGCATAATCTAAATATGACTCTATCGCTCCTGGATCTACCTTGTCCTCAGCATATAATTGCTGACATTATCTCTTGATAGCCGAGCGTATCCCACCTACATCAGAAATAGATCCGGGCTCAGGGTCTTGAATTTGCTTAATATTGCCATAAGTTGCCTGTTGTCTGGCGCGGAATGCTAATATATGCCCCACCTTTTCATTAAGTTTGTATGTTTTGTTCTTCCATACCATATATTTTTCAGCCCCTTTCTTAGCAGAGATAACCCCTATTGCTATTTTGGCAAGTATAAGCCGAAGCTGGGCATCCTCAATATCAAGTCCCACAGAAACAGCTTCTACCAAACCCTCCTCAGCCCGCGATAAGGCCTGATAGAGTTCCTTCAGATGCTGCTTCTCCTTCTTCTGTTTACTTCATCTAAATCTCGCGGTTTCCCAGCGAATCCCTGCTTTAAATGTATCCCTTACTATACCAATGGGGGCGGTCCCTAGATTTTCAGCCATGAATATTGGAATCCAATTCCTCATATGTAAAACATAATCTTCATTTAGCAACAAAGATCTTTCAAATGACCAGCCCCCATTAGATTGCGGAATAGCTTGAATATCTAATTCTGGCACAAAAGGATTGTGATCGGACATCACCCGGGGATATTTAAATATGTGAGAAGCAAGCATCAGCCCCCTAGATATAAAAAAATAATCTAAGCGAACATGCACCTGATGAGGGGCGGAGTAATATGTATAGCCTGGATCCAACTGTTCCTTACCAGCCCAAACATCATAAAGCCCATGAGTCGTTACAAGCTGCACCAGTGACCGGAAAACCTTGGGTTTACGTCCATTATACATTGTTGCACTTGCGGTCAGGGCATCCCTTTTAATATTGATGTTAAAATCCCCACAGACAACCAAAGGAAGGGCCCACCCAGCCAGTTCAACACTGATCCAATCCAATAAAGCTGAATCGTCAATGGTGGGCCCATAGATAGAAAAGAGTGTAAAAGACTCTCCGGAATAAATACATTCTACAATGGCCAATCTTCCAAACTTATTCGCCTTAGCTCTACTATGTCGGATCTTTCCTTTGCGTGCCAGTATCACCACCCCACCAGTGCGGGTACCTTGCAGAGTCCTGGTAATAGTTTGATATCCTGAAAATTCCAATAGATGTTTTTGGGATCCCTCAACATGCGTTTCCTGCATGCAAACTATATCAGCTTCTAATACTGCAAATCTATATTCACCCTCTGTCTCAGACAGAGTTACTTTTCTTTTTAAAATAATTAATATCTATATTTATTATATCAGTATTTATTAACATTATGATTTGAGATAATTGTTTGACTGATCTAATGAAATAATATATTTACTACTTTTAAAAAATCGATTTGGTATGTTGGTTTAGAGTTTGGCATACTTTTGAGAACTTTGGTGTGTTAACATTTATTTTATATTATTCTTTTTGCTGTCATTTCTAAGTACTCTACTCCTTTGTTATTTATGAAGAGTTTAACTTTAAATTGTAGCATGTCATACATTCTTTTGGTTTATTTGCTAAGTTTAGGGCCAATTTGGCTAAAAGATTACTCCATTCATAATTGTTGGTAGCTTTGCTCTTTTTGTAATGTTTCTATATATTTGTAGTGTAGGTTGAGTTCTGCCTAGTGTGGATTGGAAAGCATTGTGCCATCCTTCCAATGCATTGTTTGTTTTGACTTTCTGTGCCAAGGTGCTGTCATAGACATTCCACCATGGTATTTGAAATTTGGATTGGTGTCTGTGTCGGGAGCAATGCAGTCTGCCAACTCAAGTGTCTTCGAAATAGTCTATTAGGGGGACTAAGTTTGTATTAATTTTGTTGGTAGAAAGGGCTTTCAAGTAGTAAATTGTAGTGGTTGACTACCTCTGTGACAGGGACAGAGGCTACTGTTATCATTATTTTAATTTTAAAGGTGAATTGGTTATTTGTGGTGTATTCTACACTTAGGGCCCGATTATGAGTTTGGCTCACCCCCCAAAGCCCGTGGTTGGGCCGCCCGCCGGATTACAAGTTCCCTTCTGCCTGACGGGCTGTTTCTGGCATTCCCAAGGTAGTGCCTTTGAAAATAGGCACCACAATGGGAACGTCACAAACAGTTCCTCCACGGCATGGACTGTGAAGTCCATGCCGTGTAGGAACTGGGGTGCATGCACCCAGGGGTCACATGCTGTGCACTCCTGCATGCATCCTCATGAAAATGGGCATCAGGGGGTCATGGAGGAAAGACCTCCATGACACCGCTGGCAGTCCTGGAACTCGTAATATGCTTGGCGGTCCTGCAGCAGCACCACCAGCATACTACTCAGGCACTGACTGCCGCACCACTGCCATGGAACTGGAGTTGTAATGGCGGTCCGACCGCCCAACTTTTAATGGGGCTGTCAGACCGCCGGTGTGACAGTGGCTGGAATGCCACCACTGCGCCAGTGTGAGTCTGGCAGTCCGTGTACTGCCAGACTAATAATCAGGCTCTTAGTGCAGATTGTTGGAGGTGTCTCCATATACTTTTATTGAAATGATAGTAACAGCCTTGTATAGCTGTGTGGAGGTACATTTTTTGAATAATTTGAATTGTTGCTTTCTCAAAGTGTATGATTATTTTTTGGGGGTAGTAGTTATTTGTTGCATATTTTATATGGTTTAAGAGCTTATAGTAAGTGCTGCTTTGTTTATTTGATAGTAGGGCATATATAAAAGGGATATTTGTGTTATGATATTCACCATTTATGGTGTATATCTGAGTGAATGTTTTGACCATCCATCATCCAGGTTTGACATTGGCTAAGTTTCTTTCAGTTATTTGCTGTAGAGAATATTAGAATCAATTTCTCAATATTTAGGTTGTCATATAAAAGGAAATGTTTCTCATTATGTGTAAGTTTTAAATGTTCACGCATGTCTATATCTTGGTATCCTCTAGGGGCAAGTGGGGCATCGCTGGTGTCATTTTTAGCTAGTGCAATTAAATGTTTTAAAGTAGGGATAGGTGGTATTGCCCTCTTATGTGTTCGGGGGCTGTAGGTAGTTTATCTTTCAGCATTCTGCTTGTGGGTTTCTGGGAGCTAGTGCTTTCCACATATCTTGCAATATTTCTCTTAATTCTATTTCTGTCACATTTGGGGGGTTTTTGTTCTCTCTTATCTAAATTACAACATCATCTTTTGTAGTTGCCCTCCCATACCATGCATTAGAATAATATTGAGTACATTTCCAGTTTAAAGTTTCTGATGATGTACTTTCATGGCTGTAGGTGTAGCCCATGTGATTTAGTAACTGATTTGCTTTTGTGAAGTGATACATTTGGTGGCCTCTGTCATTGTATCTGCAAGTAGTGTAATAGTATAAATATATAATGATTTAAGTTTTGCATATTTGTTATTAATATGTTAAAAAATGCAATTACTTCTATTTTGTTTGCTTGCAAGTGTTAATAGTTATTTGTTATTTTACATTTCATTTTTATGTTTCATAACAGTTACATTTTAGTTAATTATAAGTATTGCTTACTCGGTTCTGTAATTGTTTAGATGCATATTTTTCTTCTTTAATGTTTTATTGAGAGAATCCAGCACAGGTTCCTCGTTTATTGTTTTTGAAGTACTTAGTTATTCAAATTAGTGTGACTTTTCTAGTGTTAATTTAATTGTTTGTTTGATTTTATTGGTTAAAATTGTTTATAGTTTTATTATATTGGTTGGTTAAGTATAGTTTGAATTTTTGTTATCAGTTGAGTCCTTCTATGGTAATAGCTCATTTAAGTTTTACTTTTTATGTATAATATATAGTTTGATATTTTTAGTTTGGTTAGAAATAACTATCTATCTATCTATCTATATATCTATTTATCTATCTATCTATCTATATATCTATCTATCTATCTATATATATATATATATATATATACAGTGAAAAAAACAAAGGTTACAGGGACGTTATAGTTAGGCTGATATTTCACTCATACAAAACCAGAGGAATTCAGCCATTATAGTTACCTGAGTTAACTATAACTCACACCGCCACATGATCTACTTTGTCAAACGGCGCCAAAGTTATTGGCCAATCAAAAACAGATTTTTAACAGAAATCAGGTCCTAACTATAACTACCTACTGGTGACCGTCAGTAGGTAATATATATATATATCCGTAACGATCCCCTTTACCTCCGAAACAGGCACCGACACACTGGAGGAATTTAAATGTTTATTTAAACAGAAAAAGGCTCCTGACGCATTTCGGTGGCTACAACCACCTTGTTCGCATAGCTCGGAGCCATTAAAAGGATAGTTTATATATCCATGGCAACCATGACACCATCATGGAAAGCAAAGACATTGCTCAAATTAGAATTGTTACAAGCACACCAAATAAATAAATGAACTTATAAATCCAAAGTTAAAATAATAACGAAAGTTGCTTCCTTAGATCTCAGTCTCATAATGCAAATTTACATGAGGTAAATAACATAGAAACCAGATACACCATCATATGTCAGAGAGTACCTCTTGTGCATATCGTAGTGATTTCTTAACTCAGCGAAGGGCCCCTTCTACAGATACTGCCCAGTGGGTTTATTGTAGACTACTTAGTCACTGAAGTGTATCATAGTGGTATTATAAAATTCCCAATTTCTATAGGCTACGTGTGCTACATAAAACCTAGACACGGTGTCCAATCAGACATTCGCACACATCCTAATGTATGTTCTACCTCAGACATAATTATATGACCTGAAACCAAAATCATTGTGTATTGCCATGGCAACATTCATCACGTAAAGTTGAACAACAGCAAAGTCTGTATGGTTGCTAATGAGCGGTAAAATAATTTCAGGTGTACAAAAAGATCTTCATCTGAATTCAATCCATGTGGAACTTTGCTATTTAACATAAGTATGTATCGTGAAGCCAGTCTCCTGAGTTGTAGCTCCCTATTTCCACCCATAGGGTTTTTATATATATGTATTTAGGTTGGTGTTTGAATGCTTATATATAATTATATATATAAATATTACCTACTGGTGGTGGCCAGTAGGTAGTTATACTTAGGACCTAATTTCCATAGGAAAAGCATTTTTCGACTTGGCTATAACTTTAGCGTTGTTTGACCAATCTTCATGAAATTTTCCCCAAAAAAGTGTTAAAGTAGGTCCTAGTTGTCATGGAAAGTTGGAGGGTGATCTGTGCAGTGGGGACCGAGATATAGTGGTGCAAAAAAAGGGTGAGTTTGTGATGTTAATTCCAATAGGAATGCGTTGTTGAACCTACAGACCAAACCGCTCTACGGAATTACACCAAATTTGTCAGAAAGGTAGATGTTGTTATGCAGATTGTGCTTTCTGTTATTTGGTGCAAATCCATCCAGTAGTTTTTGAGAAATTTAAGCCACAAATTATAGAGATATCTCTGGGCCGCGGATATTTCACAGTGGTTTTGTGATTAATCGTGAATGCATGCACCAATGGGAATGCTATGATTGGCTAAATGCAACCTGAACAGAAATCTGCGGCTGCCATTTTATCTATCGGGAATGGTTCCCGGAGCTAAAATGTTTGGTGAAAGCAAACATAAGGGGTCAGGGTGGAGGTACTCTGACCCTATGTTTCTGAAATGGGGGTGTTAGTGGCACAAGTTATGTGTCCAAAATTGATGTTTTTTATTGCACGTGATATTCGCAATGACCTTGCGACCACCAGCACTGCCCCATGTACCACTGTGGGAATGTTACAACTATCGCTGCGACAAGGCGAATATTGGTGGAAATATAAAAAAATATATCAGTGAATCATTAATACTCACTGTTATAGAGATATTGAGATTCTGATAAATATTTTATAGAGTTATTTAGATAGTGATTTATCTAGTGGGATGTTTAGAATTAATTATGTAGTTATAATTTTTGAATGTGGTGGTGTCTATTGAATACCTGCTTTTGCTTTGCGTTTTTGTGACGTATCCGTGGAGATCGCGGGTATCGACGTCATTGTGACCCCCAATGTCACTGTGAAAATGGAAAATAGGTTTTAGAGATGGTTTTTATAGAAACTCACTGGGAAAACATGGACTTACAGAATACTGTAATAAACCCCTACTGTGTAAAATACTGTAATATGTGTGCATATATGTGTTTTACACTTTACGGAAAAGGCGTGATCGTCATGGTTAACGGCATCATCACGACTCCCCGAATAACCGCGAAAACGGAAAATAGTTCTTAACGATGGATTTTAAAGAAACTTAGTACAAACATATGAGTTTAAACATGTTTTTAAAGAAGCATGTATATAGTAATCTGTATAGTGCAATGTTTAGAATGGATTTTTTTTAGTTAATATTTTTGGATGTGCTGGTGGCCGTTGAATGTCTGCTTTTGTTTTTCGATTTCGCGACATATTCACAACCATCGTGACACTGTTGTGAAGATTCCCAAAAACTAAAAAAAAGGATCTTTATAAAGAAAATTAGCAATATTCTGTGTACTAGGATGGCTCTGACAAGAGACTTAGGGGCCGATTCCGATCTCGGCCGGTAGTGCTCCGAATCGGATTCGGATTCACCAGATCCGATTCGGAGCCCTGTTTCCCGACCGAATCGTACGCGGGTCCGGCCGAGCGAGTACGATGCAGGCACCCGCGAAATCGCCGACTGACTCGAACGCGGCTTCAACACGCTCCGACCGACTTGCATGGACACGACTCGCACTGCGCTATGGAGACGTTTCCCGGCCGGGTGAGTACGATGCGCGCCGCGAGCAGTCCGACCGACTCGCGCCGTCTGGCTCGAAAAAGCTGTCGGAGCCGGACTTTGGGGGTCCGCGTCGGACCCCCCTGTATGCGTAGGCGCGCGAGTCGCACACAGGGGGGACCCATGGGTCCCCCCTACCTGTGCATGTACGCCGCGATGCGCATGGACACGTACCCGCTGTAGGGGGCGCCCTTGTTCGCCTCGCACCCATTGAGTCAATGGGAGCCCGCGTACGCGTTGTGCGACAGGCTCCCATTGACTTCAATGGAGTCCGACCGACTCGAGTCCGATAGCATGCGTGCGCATCGTACTCGTTCGGTCGGACTGCTATGGTCCGATTTGGTCGGAATTCTCTCTGGGTCCGGCTCGGTCGGAGAGATTTCCGGCCCGAATCGGAATCGGCCCCTTAGTGTTGATTGTGTGCATATGACAGCTGCTCATAAGACCAGATGCAGAGTTTCAGGTTACTTAGGAACACCCTGTTGCCTTCGTCTGTAAAGTGCACTCCATTATTTCTATAAATTCCATGCATGTCAAAACACAGATTGTTGTTATAGATACAGTCCATGCGATGGCCTCTGAGGAATGCAGAAACAGTTTTATTAACATGTTTCCTGGCTTTGTCAATCTGTGGACAGAATTGATTTGACCACATTTTTGTCTTTGGCACATATTAGAGTACACCAAGACAGTGTGAGGGTAAAAGGGGACATCAGTACTGCAAAGGTATCTTTCATTAGGATTTCCAGCCCTACCCCAGTCAATGTGCCTAGGTGATTGCCACCACTGTGCACAATCATGAGGTGAGGAGCTTCGCAAGCCACAATGGTTTTAACCTAAGGCAGCAACTGATGTCTCTGGCCAAACCAAGTAATCTCCACATTTGGCAAACCCAAGTCCCTGTCAATGCCTATCTTTTTTGCTGCCTTTTTATCCAAATAGACATAGCTATGGCTAACAATCCACTCTCTAAGCATTTTCAAGTGAAGGAGCCATTGCAGTTTGGAGAAGGCTGGAGCTGAATGAAGTAGTTTTTCAATTGACAAACAGTTAAAATGGAGGTGTTTTTCTTTTTCTAAAAATATATATTACGTTAGATGCTGTCAGTATGCAAGTGAATAAAATTAGGAAGTATGTTAGATGCATTAGCAAGAAGTCCTATTATTGGCTGCTGTTTAAAAATGAAATGTAATACAGATATGGATATGCTTTTGAATCTGTAGAGGAAACCACACCTGTTGCACCTTATTTGGAAGTAGCATGGTCCTTCTAGAATGTGCTTTGAACTTGTGACCTACTGATTCCCCTAGGTTGCTACACACAGTCAGGTAAGAGTGCATTAGGGGAAAGGGGTTAAAGAGGTAGAACTTTTTTTAAAGTACAGGAGTTATGACAACATATAACTAATTATACATTTTTATTTCGAATTCAGGACTACTTAGTAAACTTCTTCAGTATTCATTATTTAAAAAAACCAAAAGGTAAATATAGGTTTGGACTCCCATTTTATTTCTCGTGATTACTCCGCAAGGATTGCGAATACATCGCAAACATATGTAGACAAGAATCTCTTTTTGAAAGAGAGGGAAAGGGTTAACAGATACTTACCATTTACAAGTGGAGATCGAATACTCTAAAATGAAAGACATGATTTAATTTGCAGCCTTTTGCATGATCACAGATTAGAAAGTTAAAGAGGTTGCCATTTTATGGTTGCTTTGTATAAGAGTGGTGTACCATTCTTGTGCTTAGTTTTTGCAAATCGTAACTGTGTCTAAACTGTTCAAAAAAATCTAAAGTAACCATATAAATTATGAACTTAATTCACTAGTATGTACATAACATTTTAGTTATATAAAAATTACATTAGAAATGAAGTTGTAGATGGGAGTTTGATAAAAAAAAAAGAGCATTACAATGATATGACAAAAGTGTATGAGATGAACTGTATCTATCAGAGAGTATGTGTTTAGGATGTTAGTACCAAATGTTTTAGGAAGTAAGAGGAAAATTAATTAGTGGCCCTCTATTTGATTGTATAGTTTATAGAAAAATAACAGTATAGTATAGTTGAAAGTTACAATGAGGAATTTATTTAAAACTAATAATGTTTTAAATGTCTAAGCATCATGTGCAGAATACATAAATCAATGTTTTTGTATTCTGGGAGTTATAGTACTTTTAGTCACATTATTAAACAGGAGTAGTGTAGTCACAAATAAAAGATAAGAAAAGTTCTGCACCTGTATTTGTACTATAAAGTAGTAATACTTGTTAGGTATGTATTAGGAAGTGTTTGTCAATGTGTTGTTTTACTTATATGACCGGTTTGCATATGTTTAGATGGTTAGATATGTTTTTTGTAGTTGTAGATAGTTACATGTACGGTGGGACTCTTGAGTTTATTTAAAGATGCAGAGAACTATATATTTTTGGAAAGATGCCTTGAAGATATATATCTATTATGAAATTCCATACATGTTTACTTTGTGATCTATGTTCTTTAAGGCTAATGAAAATTTCATGTATATGGTGAGGGTGGTGTATTTCTTTAAACATGCTCTGTTGAAAATTGAGGAGGTTTAATAGTGCAGAATGGCTATTGAGAGTTCTTGTGCTAGCTTCACTTGGCATGTAACTTTTCTTTGAGAAATGCTGAATATATGTTTTAAACACAGAAGAAACATTTGAGAAATGATGTAGGTATGCCATTAAGAAAATGTTTTGTGCTTTAAAAAAGTGGGAATTGTTGTTTTCAGTTTTAGAAACTTACTGATGCATGTGCATGCTGAGTAACACAGCAATGTATGCTCCTGGAGAGGCATGTATTCAATTATATTTGAAGTGTGATATCTAGACTTTTCTGACAAATAGCTCATTAGAAAAGAATAGATACATTAAAACAGATAGTTTAATACTGACAGAAGGGGTTAAACAATGATTCACAGATATAGTCACAACTGTTATGTATCTACCAGCAATGGAGATATTCAGGCTTTCATCCAATCACTCAGCCAGTTATCGAATCATTCATGCACTATCTACGCACTTATTCCATCACTCAGGCACAACACATGTACTCTTTCACTCACGCAGGCACTAATTATGTACTCATTGAACTATGCATGCACTACCCATGCATTTATCCAGTCAGCCAGGCATGAATCATTCACATATACAGTCAATAAAGCTGTACCTATGCAGTCATTCAAACTCCCAGGCACAACCCATGCACTCATTCAAACACCCACCTATAACCCACGCACTCATCCAAATACTGAGGGACAACCCTTGCGCTCATCCAAACACTCAGGCACTAGTCATGCACTCTTCCAATTATGCAAGAAGTACCATTGCAGTGAGGCACAGGGTCACGACTGATTTGCATATGGCTGGGTCCAAACTGGTGTGGCGCAGTGAGCTAAAGAACGATGGTGGATTCAACCTAGATCTGTGACTGGGGGTGAGTGTCTGAAAAGTTTCAGCACTCCCTCCATCATCTCCTTGTGTTTGCTTTGTTCGCCTTAAGTTGGCAGGGTATGCCCAGACATGGGTCCCTTGATCACTTTGCCACTGCATTCAAGCTAGCCTGGCTGATGAGAGGTGTTACCCCGAAACTGGTCCGAGGATGCTTGTTTGTGGTCCAAGGAGGTCCTGGCCTGGCAGTTCAGGCTGGACTGTTCACATGAGGCACAGGGTCAAGACTGATTTGCATATGGCTGGGTCCAAACTGGGGTGGCGCCGTGATCTAAAGAACGATGATGGATTCAACCCAGATCTGTGACTGGGGGTGAGTGCCCGAAAGGTTTCAGCACTCCATCCATAAATTCCTTGTGTTTGCTTTGTTCACCCTAAGTTGGCAGGGTATGCCCAGGCGTGGGTCCCTTGCTCACTTTGCCACTGGATTCAAGTTAGCTAGGCTTATGAGGGGTGTTACCCCAAAACTGGTCCCAGGATTCTTGTTTCCGGTCCAGGGAGGACCTGGCCTGCCAGTTCGGGCTGGACTGCTCCCATGAGGCACATGTTCAAGACAGATTTGCATATGGCTGGGTCCAAACTGGGGTGGCGCAGTGAGCTAAAGAACGATGATGGATTCAATCCAGATCTGTGACTGGGGGTGAGTGTCTGAAAAGTTTCAGCAGTCCATCCATCATCTCCTTGTGTTTGCTATGTTGGCTAGAATACCAAGTAAAATATACTTACTTTTTTTTAAAGAACAATATCTAAATAATTACAGACAGTTAGAATGCCTAAAAAAGCTCAGAGGAAAAAGCAACAGAAGCAGCTACAGTATCTATATAGAACTGAGACACGAAAGGGGCAAAATGCAGAACCAGTGGTGAAAGAAAAGAGAGCTAATGGTATGACGACAAAGTCATTTCTTAAACATATATGTGGGCATTTGCAAAGATTACAAAATAATAAAAATAAAATTCAAACTATGAGAAAGATTAAGAGCGGACAAAGTGTATATTGCAAGAATAGGAAATAATGTAACAGAGATGGACACACCTTAACCAGGAGACAGAAGCAGTTTAAAGAAATCAGAGCCAGGATGTTTTGTAGTAGAGTAGTTGTACATCTACTGAGAACTATGAAGAAGTATAGAAAAAGGAGAGAGGCACTGAAACAGAAAGAATGAGTTGAGAGAGTAGTTGATAAGGCCTTTGCTTTGAAGAGAAAGCTTTTCATTTTGATTGTAAATAGAATGAAGACTCTTGACAAAATGGTGTTGTGCATGAGGAGACAAAACCAGAAGAAAAGATTAGTGAATAAAAGTAACGTTTGAACAGTTTTTAGTGGTGAATGGATACATACTAGTATTACAGAGCCTTTCTTTAATGAAGAAAGCTATTTCCAGGATAATAGATTTTTTTCATGCTATTGATGAAAGAGGACAATGTTATGAAATAAAGAATGACACTCCTATAGCGAAAGAGGTGATGGTACCTAGAAATGTAAAACAAGTTATTGCAGAAGAGGTGCAAGGTAGGTGTAGTCAGGCACCTGTGTACAAATGGAATTGCATCAGTGTTTGTAGTATTTGTGAGAAGTTAGCCTGGTATATGCTGTCCACTAATTATAGTGGGCACCTTGCACCAGTCCAAACAACCCCTTATTGGAGATAGGTTAAAGACAACCTTATTGAAAGCTATCCTAGTGTTAGCTATGGAGAGCAGCCTTCAGGCTAAGTCTTGAAGGAATGTAAAGCAGCTTGTTTTACCAGTCTATAATCTCTTGAGTGACCAAATGAAAGAGCACCACACCAGGTATATATTCAAAATATATGTATTTATTGCTAAACACACCCCTCTAGTCTCTTTATGAGGCTAGAGTTCGAAGATACATACGTTAGAAGTTATTTAAACACAGTAATAGCACAAATACACGTTTGGGCCCTAGGGGCGTACCAAACCATATACCAATAAAGTGGTATAAGAACCACAACTGAACTAGACACTAGGCCTAGAGCCTCTAGAAGTGCTTGGACCACAAGGAACCACCCAAGGTAGTGACACAGGGGACCCACGGGAGACGGGTGCAGTGTAAATACACAACCGCGATACGGCGTTGACTTCTATGGAGAAAGTCGTGATCGGGAAATTAGAGAAAAGGGACACTTTAAAGAGGACTTGGCCCAAACCCTTTGAGATCTAGGACTTTGAAGAGTCTCTACCCACGGGAGCACCGGAGTACTCGTGTTACCTCACCCAGGGAAGCCGGGTGCATAGGTGCCTTTCGGGGTCGGGTTTCGTCGTCGATTCGAATGGCGATCTGCTGCAAAGTGCTGCTGGCGACCAAGAGAAAAGTGTCCGGGTGGATCCAAGAGTGGATCGGAGTTCTGAAGAACGTGAAAGCAGAGGGGACAGAGTCTGGGTCACTAGCCAGTGACCAGGAAGGCGATGGACAGATGCCCACCGATGTCGAGTGCTTCAGGTGCATTGACGGTTGCCTTGACTCTTCATCCACGAGGTCCAGGGGGCGTTGTCGGCAACCAGGAGCAGGATTCGGGCTGGTACACGATGTCTGTCGAGTGCTGAGGTGTCGGCGACCGGATTGGACCCAACAAGCCTTGGCAACGGCAAGTCTTGGTGAAGATGTAGATCGTCGATGGTGCAGACCAGCAAGATCTGTGGAACTCACCCAGCGAGAGTAAGTGAGGGCAGGCCTGGAGCAACCAGGATGCCAAGTTAGAAAAGGATTGGCCTTCGTTAAGGGCTACTAGCCAACGGGCTAGCGACTGCGAAGGAGCCTTGTGACGCCACACGTGGATCTGGCTTACAGGACACTCGTGGAGTGGGGGCCAGTGATCTTCGGTGCAGGTGGTGCTGGAGGCTAGGGATACTCGGAGCCCAAAGCACAACTTCTTGGGAGACCCAGAAGAGGATGCACTTGCAAATATGCTTGGTGTCCAGGGGTCACGGTCTCAAGTCACCCACGATAGCCACGGGCCTCAGCTTTGCTGGGGACTCAGGGTAGCCTCGGGGAAGTCTGAGAATCCACCTCTGGTGATGCGATGACTTCGGCGTCTGACGGGAGCTTCAGAAATGCGAACTGGACAGATGCTTCTTTGGTGCCTGCCAAGCAGGGGAGTCACTCCTTGACCCCAAGGGAGATTCTTCTGTCCTCTAATCGTGAGTAGAGCGTCGAAGGTCCAGGATTCAGTTTCAGAGTTTCATCCAGGGATAATCTAAAGTCCTAAGGACTGGGTTCCTATCTTTATACTAGAGATAGGGGTTGGACTACTCTGTGGCCCCACCTATGGGTGGGTCAGGGCAGAGGGGTGGCTACACCCCTTTCCCTTTGTCCAGTTCGCGCCAAAGCAGGGGCTGCAAGCCCCTGATCCGGTTTGAACTGGGGTATGCACTAGGGACACCAAATGTGCCCCCAGTGCAGGACTTCAAAGCACCCGAAAGTGCTCCCGCCCAGCCCCAATACACATTATCCTGTCTGGGGAGGTGGTCACACCTCCCTGGGACAGGAAACCTGTTGTCCAGGCCTCCCCTGCCGGAGTTTCGTCCAGCAGCAGGAGGCCAGACTCGTGTCTGTGGCAGCAGCATCCATTTTGTGATGCCAGGGCTCTGGAAAGAAGTTACCAGACTAGTCAGAGTTAACATGTCTTTCCCTCTAGAAGGGTGGAATGCTACCCCCGCCGCCAGGATTGGTGGGGGGTAGTATTCCAAGATGTTTGACACCAAACACGACATGTTTAGGTGCAGCCATTCCAAAGTTAGCATTTTACCGCGAGGATATAATGCGCTTAAGAGTATATGGTCAGGCTGCACTACAAACAGCATCAGAGATGGTCTCCGAACGCTGCAGAGGGGCCCTGCTCATGCAGGGGCACCCTCTCACATAGGAACCATGCACTCTGCCTTTAGGATTGATAAGGCCTGCCTTAGGAGTGACTTATAGGTTTATATGTATGTATGTATTTAGTGATATAGGTAACCTATATCACAGTAAGGGTGCATGCACCACCTTACCCAGGCTGCAGTAGCAGACCTGTGGTGTCAGTTTGGATGGCCTTCCAGGGGTGGCATAATACATGCTGCAGCCCCTGGCAGGCCTCTGAGGTACCTATGCCCTTGGTACATAGTATACCATATACTAGGGACTTATAAGGGCACTCCAGATTCCAATCAGTGATGTGCCTAAGGCACATGGAAACCTTTACAGAGAAAGCAGATAGACTGGGGCCCTGAATAGCAGGATCCCAGTCCAACTAAGTCATAAACCAGCAAAACACCATAAAAAAGTAGGGGCAAGCATATAGTCAGATTCCACCTTCCTACATAACCCCCCCAAACGAAAGGAGATAAGGCTAACCTTGGCCAGTTGAGCCTTCATTGACTAAGTGGTCATATAAGGAAGCACCTGCACTAGCATGGTTGCCCCCTGTCTTATGGTCCACTAAGCAATCCCTCACCCTAAGGGTATGAGAGGGTCTCCACCATGGGGAATCACTACCTGTGGTGTGCTTAGGTAAAGTACAAGGCTGGTGAGGTGTCTGAGTAGGGAAGTGAGGCCCTAGGAATGTTGGCCTCAGCTTCCTCAGATCACTGGTCACCATGTATGCCTGTCTTTCCATGACTGAGTTGCACTTTGCTCTAAGGGTCAACCTTTGGCTGCCTACAGCTGGGGGTTGGGTCCTTTGGATGGACTACTGGAGGGACATGGCAGGGTTGGAACCTTCTGGTCCCAGGTTTGCCCTTGCCTACCAGAGTCCTTCTGGGGAGGTCCCTACATAAAGGTATGGGGGATCCCTCAGTGTGTAGAGGAATTTTCACCTGGCTAGGGCTACTAGACTGGGTGCCCCTAATCTGCTGATGGGGGGCTTCCTCTGGACAGGGGGCCCTGGGGGTCCACTGACCTCCCTGACCTCTGCAGCCCTGGGCTGACTGGAGGCAGGGTAGAGAGGGGCAGGTTACCTGCTCCAGACTGGGTACCACCTTGGAAGGGTCCTCTGCCATCAGGGGTGTGGCCAGGCCAGGCCTGACTACCTCTGTGGCAGTTCCTTCACTAGGGGTAGGGTCAGTTCCCTGAGGAGGCTGACCCTTACCTACTGTCTGGGGGAAGAAGACTTTTCTTCAACCCTTGTGCTCTCTTTTGGGGGAGAGTGGGCCATTCTTTCAGGCTCCATCTCTCCAAATTCTTGGGCTGGGGCTGTGGCCATCACAGCCCCACTAACCTCTACAGGGACGCCCAACATCCTAAGATGGGTTTGGTGTTCAACTTCAGCCCAGGCTGAAATTTCCAAATCATTGCCCATCAGGCAATCTACAGGTAAGGTGGGGGACACTGCCACTCTCTTTGGGCCTGTGACCCCCTCCCAGCTGAGATTGACTATGGCCATGGGGTGATCTGTTCTGACACCATCAATGTTGGTCACCTGGTATTTAAACTCAGGTAAAAACTGGTGAGGGGGGACTAGTTTCCCTGCCACCATGGTGACACTAGCCCCTGTGTCCCTAAATGCCACAGCTTTCTGACCATTAATTATTGGCTCCAATCTGTACCTGCCCAAAGCTGTGGGACCCATGGTAAAGGTGGCAAATCCTATACCACCATCAGAGTCAGAGGAGTCTGTTGAGGGGTCCCTGTCTAAACTAGGGCTCACCTCTGTTCCTCTTGCAAAAGCACCCAACTTTTTGGGTGCACTACTCCAACTGGAGGATTACTACTGGTAGTACCAGGAGGGGTGGTAGTAGTTGTGGGAGGAACATTTTCTTTATTGCCAATCCTGGGGCAACTGGGATCAGTTTTCCAGTGCCCAGGCTTTTTACAGACATGGCAATATGGTTTCTTTTCAGGAGAGGAAGGAGTTTGGGACCCACCCCCAGAAGAGGAATTTTGGGGCCCTGTAGTGGACTTATCCTTAGATTTATCCCCACCTTTCTCTTGGGAATTAGTAGAATCTTTCTTCTGGTCACCACCCTGATTTCTAGTTTTTACTCTGGTTCTGACCCATTTGTCTGCCTTCTTTCCCAATTCTTGGGGAGAGGTCAGATCAGAGTCCACCAGATACAGGTGCAAAAGCTGGTTTTGACAATTATTAAGGATCTGCTCCCTCATAATCAAATTGTACAATCCTAAAAAGTCATGCACTTTGTTGCCATGTATCCAACCTTCCAGAGCCTTTGTAGCACAATCTACAAAATCAACCCAGTCTTGAGTCTGAGCTTTTGGGTGTCTCTGAACTTCAACCTATACTGTTCAGTGGTTAGGCCAAACCCATCTATCAGAGCACTCTTCAAGACTGTGTAATTGTCAGCATCCTCTTCTCTTACAGTGAGGAGCTTGTCTCTACCTTTGTCTGCAAAGGAGAGCCACAAGATTGCTGCCCACTGCCTCTGGGGGACCTTCTGAACTTTACAGGCCCTCTCCAGTGCAGTTATCCATTTGTGGATGTCATCCCCACTCTGGTAGGGAGGGACAATCTTGTTTAGGTTTCTATGGTCATATGACCTTTCCCTATCTCTAGGGATATTGCTGCCACCATGGGACTCTAGTCCCAACTTTCTTCTCTCTCTAAAGAGATCTAGGGACTCCCTGTCTATGGCTAGTTGCTTCTTTTTGAGTTCAAGCTGAGCTTCCTCATATAGAACCAGCCTCTTTCTTCTCTCATGAGAGGATTCCCTCCTATGAGATGAGACAGAGCTCCCTATTGAGGTGCCAGAGTGGTTAGACTCCTGAGAAGAAGATCTAGACCTTCTGGGCACACTCACAATCCTTCCTGGGGGGACAAAGGGGGCATCATTCTGATCCTCTTCTTCATCTTCCTCAGGAGGGGTTGGATTATCCAGGGCAGGGCCATTGTCGCCCTCCTGGTCAGTTTCAGAGGGGGGGCTGGGGGTACTGGTACCCCTGGTCCCATCCTCATCATCTGCCCCACCCTCAGCTCCTACCCCTTCAGTCCCCAAGGGCTTACTAAGGTCATAAGCCACCAACAACTCCTTGAGGTGTTGGGTGGTGGAACTTTGGCCTGTCCTTATTTTTCTCAAGTTGCATAAAGCTCTCAATTCCAAGAATGGGAGTGTATCATACTTGGAGGGTGGAAAGCTCAATGGCTTCCTGCAAGGATTCTTTGGATCCTGCCCTTAAAGACATTACTAGTGTGGTGTGGTGTATGCACTACCTACTCTAGTGTGGCCTACTAAACTCTCTTGAGTTGTAGAAAGGGTTGTGCTATCCCTTAACACACAACTCTAAGTTCAGTAGAACTTACTGTATTCTAAGCTTAAATTATATGTTCCTTAGGTACCTTTAGTGGTTTTCAGTTGATCAATTCAATTGAGATTATCTGGTAAAACAATAGCAAGCTGGAATCCCACACGCTGCACACCAATGGGAGAAGTTGGCCTGGTATATGCTGTCCACTAATTATAGTGGACACCTTGCACCAGTCCAAACAACCCCTTATTGGAGATAGGTTAAAGACAACCTTATTGAAAGCTATCCTAGTGGTAGCTATGGAGAGCAGCCTTCAGGCTAAGTCTTGAAGGAATGTAAAGCAGCTTGTTTTACCAGTCTATAATCTCTTGAGTGACCAAATGAAAGAGCACCACACCAGGTATATATTCAAAATATATGTATTTATTGCTAAACACACCCCTCTAGTCTCTTTATGAGGCTAGAGTTCGAAGTACATAAGTTAGAAGTTATTTAAACACAGTAATAGCACAAATACACGTTTGGGCCCTAAGGGCGTACCAAACCATATACCAATAAAGTGGTATAAGAACCACGACTGAACTAGACACTAGGCCTAGAACCTCTAGAAGTGCTTGGACCACAAGGAACCACCCAAGGTAGTGACACAGGGGACCCACGGGAGACGCGTGCAGTGTAAATACACAACTGCGATACGCCGTTGACTTCTATGGAGAAAGTCGGGATCGGGAAATTAGAGAAAAGGGACACTTTAAAGAGGACTTGGACCAAACCCTTTGAGATCTAGGACTTTGAAGAGTCTCTACCCACGGGAGCACCGGAGTACTCGTGTTACCTCACCCAGGGAAGCCGGGTGCATAGGTGCCTTTCGGGGTCGGGTTTCGTCGTCGATTCGAATGGCGATCTGCTGCAAAGTGCTGCTGGCGACCAAGAGAAAAGTGTCCGGGTGGATCCAAGAGTGGATCGGAGTTCTGAAGAACCTGAAAGCAGAGGGGACAGAGTCTGGGTCACTAGCCAGTGACCAGGAAGGCGATGGACAGATGCCCACCGATGTCGAGTGCTTCAGGTGCATTGACGGTTGTCTTGACTCTTCAGCCACGAGGTCCAGGGGGCGTTGTTGGCGACCAGGAGCAGGATTCGGGCTGGTACATGATGTCTGTCGAGTGCTGAGGTGTCGGCGACCGGATTGGACCCAACAAGCTTTGGCAACGGCAAGTCTCGGTGAAGATGTAGATCCTCGATGGTGCAGACCAGCAAGGTCTGTGGAACTCACCCAGCGAAGGTAAGTGAGGACAGGCCTGGGGAAACCAGGATGCCAAGTTAGAAAAGGATTGGCCTTCATTAAAAGCTACTAGCCAACGGGCTAGCGACCGCAAAGGAGCCTCGTGACGCCGCACGTGGATCTGGCTTACAGGACACTCATGGAGTGGGGGCCAGTGATCTTCGGTGCAGGTGGTGCTGGAGGCTAGGGCTACTCGGAGCCCAAAGCACGACTTCTTGGGAGACCCAGAAGAGGATGCACTTGCAAATGTGCTCGGTGTCCAGGGGTCACGGTCTCAAGTCACCCACGATAGCCACGGGCCTCAGCTTTGCTGGGGACTCAGGGTAGCCTCGGGGAAGTCTGAGAATCCACCTCTGGTGATGCGATGACTTTGGCGTCCGACGGGAGCTTCAGAAATGCAAACCGGACAGATGCTTCTTTGGTGCCTGCCAAGCAGGGGAGTCACTCCTTGACCCCAAGGGAGATTCTTCTGACCTCTAATCGTGAGTAGAGCGTCGAAGGTCCAGGATTCTGTTTCAGAGTTTCGTCCAGGGATAATCTAAAGTCCTAAGGACTGGGTTCCTATCTTTTACTAGAGATAGGGGTTGGACTACTCTGTGGCCCCACCTATGGGTGGGTCAGGGCAGAGGGGTGGCTACACCCCTTTCCCTTTGTTCAGTTCGCGCCAAAGCAGGGGCTGCAAGCCCCTGATCCGGTTTGAACTGGGGTATGCACAGGGACACCAAATGTGCCCCCAGTGCAGGACTTCAAAGCACCCGAAAGTGCTCCCGCCCAGCCCCAATACACATTATCCTGTCTGGGGAGGTGGTCACACCTCCCTGGGACAGGAAACCTATTGTCCAGGCCTCCCCTGCCGGAGTTTCGTCCAGCAGCAGGAGGCCAGACTCGTGTCTGTGGCAGCAGCATCCATTTTGTGATGCCAGGGCTCTGGAAAGAAGTTACCGGACTAGTCAGAGTTAACATGTCTTTCCCTCTAGAAGGGTGGAATGCTACCCCCGCCGCCAGGATTGGCGGGGGGGTAGTATTCCAAGATGTTTGACACCAAACACGACATGTTTAGGTGCAGCCATTCCAAAGTTAGCATTTTACCGCGAGGATATAATGCGCTTAAGAGTATATGGTCAGGCTGCACTACAAACAGCATCAGAGATGGTCTCCGAACGCTGCAGAGGGGCCCTGCTCATGCAGGGGCACCCTCTCACATAGGAACCATGCACTCTGCCTTTAGGATTGATAAGGCCTGCCTTAGGAGTGACTTATAGGTTTATATGTGTGTATGTATTTAGTGATATAGGTAACCTATATCACAGTAAGGGGTGCATGCACCACCTTACCCAGGCTGCAGTATCAGACCTGTGGTGTCAGTTTGGATGGCCTTCCAGGGGTGGCATAATACATGCTGCAGCCCCTGGCAGGCCTCTGAGGTACCTATGCCCTTGGTACATAGTATACCATATACTAGGGACTTATAAGGGCACTCCAGATTCCAATCAGTGATGTGCCTAAGGCACATGGAAACCTTTTACAGAGAAAGCAGATAGACTGGGGCCCTGAATAGCAGGATCCCAGTCCAACTAAGTCATAAACCAGCAAAACACCATAAAAAAAGTGGGGGCAAGCATATAGTCAGATTCCACCTTCCTACAGTATTCAACAGCAATCCATTGATATATTAAGGAAATTCCTATGAATATGTCCAAGGTGAAGTTGAAAACACAAAATAAGTACTTTACAAGGATAGCTTGAATACAGTGGCACAGTGAGCCCGGGACCCACGTTTGGGCATACCCGGTGCACTTAGGGTGAGGAAGCAAAAGACACACAATCGGAGGACCTGGCCTGGCAGTTCGGGCTGGACTGTTCCCATTCGGCACAGGGTCAAGACTGATTTGCATATGGCTGGGTTCAAACTGGAATGGCATGGTGAGCAAAAAAACAATGGATTTAGGCCCAGATCTTTGTACTGGGGTGAATGTATGACATTGTTCTGCATTCTGTCCATCAATTGTTCTTTTTGCATTTGTCACCCCGAGTGGGATGGGTTTGCTCAGACATGGGACCCGTGCTCTCCATGCCACTGGAGTCAAGCTATCCTGGCTGATGAGGGGTGAAACCCCAAAACAGGTCCTAGGATGCTTGTTCCCATTCCAGGGAGGACCTGGCCTGGCAGTTCGGGATGGACTGTTCCTGTTGGGCGCAGGGTGAAGACTAATTTGCACATGGCTGGGTTCAAACTGGAATGGCATGGGGAGCAAAAAAACAATGGATTTAGGCCCAGATCTTTGTACTGGGGAGAATGTATGACATTGTTCTGCATTCTGTCCATCAATTGTTCTTTTTGCATTTGTCACCCCGAGTGGGACGGGTATGCCCAGATGTGGGTCCCGTGCTCTCCATGCCACTGGACTCAAGCTATCCTGGCTGATGAGGGGTGAAACCCTGAAACTGATCCTAGGATGCTTGTTTCCAGTCCAGGGAGGACCTGGCCTGGCAGTTCGGGCTGGACTGTTCCCATTCGGCACAGGGTCAAGACTGATTTGCAAATGGCTGGGTTCAAACTGGAATGGCATGGGGAGCAAAAAACGATGGATTTAGGCCCAGATCTCTGTACTGGGGTAAATGTATGACATTGTTGTGCATTCTGTCCATCATTTGTTCTTTTTGCAGTTCAGTTGTGGGTAAAAGATGCAGTATGTAACTTGATTTATTCCAAAGGAGAGTGGTGATAAAATATTAAGACAACAAATTCTACGATTCCAAAATCATAGATTCGGAAAATAGTGTCAGCGAAAATATGGAGCAAAAGGGAAATTTTATACAGGATGTCGTTTTGGATTCCCACAACCTGTCATTTCACAAGGAATAGTGAAATGAAGACGAAGGCGCGTCAATGTGAAGATAAGGTAAAGTATTTATTGGGGTGGTACAGAGAGCTGTCCCAGCTTGCAGAGCCAAGGCACAAGCAGCAACTGCCACTTCCAAGAACACTCGTGGCAAGACCCACATCAACATTCTAGGTGACATCATTACAATGACTCTGCCAACATCACCACACCTCCCCCTTTTTAATAAAACAATTCCAAAAAAATATATAAATATCCTCACAGAGGGAAGGGAAGGGATACAGAAAGGAAAAAGGTGAGAACAAAGGATTTACACTAAAAGAGAAACATAACCAAAGGATTTCTTGAGACAAACAGAAAAGCAATCAAACATAATCATGTAATCTCCTCGGTCTAACATGGACCCTGGTGCTTCTCCTAACACCATCCCCCCGCAAAACATCCTTACCTGCTTTAAGCGACTTAGGAAGACAGCATGGGTCTTTAGCAACACGAGAAGTGCTCCACCAGTTCCCATTGGACAATTTCACAGTATTTTTGCGCATTTCGACAATTTGTTGAGATTCCAAAAACTTAGAAAGACCTTTTCTAACAGAAACTGGATTTTTAATCCTGACCCAGTCCCCGATATTAAGTCTATGAGTTTGTTTTTTAACGGTGGACTGACCACTCTTTAAACCTGCTTCAGTTGACTTTTTGTTCGCAGACTCCTACACACACCTCATGTCACAACCTTGATGGAACGTCTTAACCATCCAAAATGGGTAAACCTGAGTAGAAGCTTTTCTTCCCCTCATAAGCTCAAAGGGACTAAAATTGGTGGCAACATGTGGTGACGTGCGGTAAGACCAAACTGAGGGGCATATTAGCAAGAAGCTCGTTAAAATTATCTCCGTTTTAGCGGCAGGAAACTGCCGCTAAAGCGGCGATAATGGGCTTGATAATATATACGAGCTTCTTGCTAATATGGCCCTAAATCTTTTACAGCTTGAAAAACACATGTCTTGGATCTGAAAGCAGCTTGGACACACTCCACAACGACTCTATTAAAGCGTTCTGCTTTGCCATTGCTCTGAGGATGATAAAGCGGAGTTCTGGTATGCTTAATGCCACAGGAACGTAAAATCAAATTCATTTCTTGTGAAACGAACTGAGCACCATTGTCCGTCAAAATCTCCTCAGGATAGCCTTCTCTGAGAAAGATCTTGTTCAAAAAATTAATAACACTTTTAGAATTTGGTATGCAAATAGGCTCAACTTCAACCCACCTGGACAAGTGATCGACAAGAACCAGAAAGTATCTCATATTAGTGGGAAGAACATGGAAGGGACCAAGAAAATCCATCCCTACTCTCTGCCAAGCTCTCCCAGGCGGAGACACAGGAGACTCAACCACACCTTCCAAGACCAAAACCTTGTCACTGGCATTACAATGTGCACACTGTTTGACTAATTCGTCAATTTGAAAATCCATTCTTGGCCACCAGAAATCAGATCTGACTTTCCTTTAAGTAATGGTAGCACCAAGGTGACCTGAATGCGCAGCCATGACAATCTTTTCACGAAAACATTCTAAAGGTACAAGCTTATCACCTCTAACTACTTTACCACCCTCAACTGATAATTCATCGCAGACCTTCCAAAACATTTGTAGTTCAGGTGAGAGACACTTCTCTTTGGGCCAACCTTTCCTAATTAATGACACAACCTCTTTAAGCACAGCATCCTTGTCCACCTCAGCCACCCAGTCATCCTCAGCAAAAGACAAACTGTTCTGATTAATGCAAGCCACAAAACACTCCTCCACTTCTGTTTCCAAATCTTGATCATCTGTATTGGCAATGGGAAGCCTAGACAAACAATCGGCTCTACAATTTCTTCCACCTGGAATGTACTCTACATTGAAAGTGTATTCCAAAAGCTTGGCAGACAATCTGGCCAAGCGAGCCGTAGTATGTTTTACTTTCCTGCCAGACAAGATGTCAACTAAGGGACGATGGTCGGTCTTAAGCACAAAAGATCTGCCCCACAAATACGGCTTGAACTTCTCAAGACTCCAAAAACAAGTCAGAAGCTCTTTTTCTATAACAGAGTACTTCCGTTCTATTGGACGAAGCGTTCTGGAAGCGAATCCCACTGTGTGCTCTTTGCTTTCCACGTACTGTGAAAGTACAGCCCCTAAACCATATTCACAGGCATCTACTGTGACAACAGTTTGTCTACCCTCCACAAATGGTTGCAAGGCAGGGGCTTTAACAATATGATCCCCGATGATTTGGAAACCTTTTTTGCACTCTTCTGACCATGAGAAAATCGCTCCCTTCTTCAATAAAGCCCTGAAACATTCGGTAGTTTTAGCGAAATCCTTCATGAATTTCGCGTAAAACTAACACAACCCAAGAAAAGACATAAGTTGTTCTTTGTTCTGAGGAGAAGGAGCCTCCACAATGCTTTTGACTAAACCTGGTCTGGGTTTTATACCATGCTCCGAGATAATATGACCTAAATATTCTATTTCCTTCACTTTGAAAGTGCATTTGCTTTTCTGTAAAGTTACTCCTCTATTTTCTAAAATGCTGAAAACTTGATCGATAGCTATGTTGTGTTCAGCCTCTGTTTTGGAAAAAATAAGGATATCGTCTTGGAAGACAACAACATTGGGAATATCTTGAAACATCTCGGTCATGAGTCTCTGAAAAACAGCAACCGCCGAGGCCAAACCAAAGGGTAGGTGGCAAAACTGGAAGACACCATCTGGGGTAACAAAAGCTGTGAGATGGCGCGAAAGAGGATTTAATTCCACCTGATGATAGGCAGCTCTGAGGTCCAGTTTTGTGTTCCACGAAGAGGATCCAAATTTAGCAATCAAATCCTCAATACGTGGGAGGGGAAAACTGTCGACCCAAATGGCCTCGTTTAAACTTCTTAAATCAACACGCATCCTCAAGTCCCCAGACCTCTTCTTCGCTAGAACAATGGGTGAAAGCCAGAGGGTAGCATCAACCTTTTCAATTATGCCTTGATCACAAAGGCTTCTTAAGTGTTTGGATAAATCAGCTCTAATGCTAAGCGGCACATTACGCAACTTATGTTTGACAGGTTTGACATTTTCTTTTACCTTGATAGAGTGTTGGAAATCAGAAACTTTACCTAAGCGTTTTGGAACACTTTTTCAAATTTATGTTCCCAATTGTTAGTTATGTTGGTGCTAGACAAGGAATTGATAACTTTATTAGATTGGCCCTGCATGGACTGTTTGTCAATAGTCAAACCAAACTCAGCTTGATGTAATAACCCAAGAACATTGATACCCTTTCTTGCCACATACACCTTGCCTTTGATAGATTCTCCTAAAACACTGATGGAAGCCCAGAAATAACCCAATAGCTCACTTTTGCTGCCTTCAAAAGCCACTGTAAGTACATCAGGAGGTCATAAGCTTTTCTTCATCCAAAATTTAAGGTATTTTTCTTGTGACACAATGGTAATACGTGCTCCTGTGTCAACAAGAAGCTTAATTCTTACATCTTCAATGGAAAAATCAACCTCCGGGTCAACAATAATAGGCATTTTTTGTTTCTCATTGACGTCTTTCCCAACTACGATATATTCTTGATTAGTGACATCATCATCATCATGACTATCAGGCTCGTTCAAGACACACCTTACACTTTTCCTTCTAGTCCCCATACAAACTCTAGCGAAATGTCCCATTTTTCCACACTGTCCACACTCTTGGTTAACAGCTGGACAATTTTTAAAGGACGAAACATGTAAAGTTGAACCACATCTGTAACAATAAATTTTCTGATTGAGTGACCTATTCTGCACGAAATTTCTGCCACCTCTGAATGGATTTTGCCTCTTGGTGTCGTCGAGTTTGACAACAGGATGTTTGGAAGAAACAGCACCTGAAATTGTGGTGTTAGACAAAGCAGACTCTAATTGTTTAGCATCTTCCATAGAACTCTTGATGCTTTTGGCAATGACTACTGCTTTGTCTAAAGAAGGATCCTTACATGTAAGTAACCTTTCTTGAATTTTTTTACAGTGACACCTACCTACCAGCTGATCTCTTATGAGTTGCGAGGTAAAATTCTCAAATTCGCACTTAGAGGCAAGAACTTTCAGTGCTGTGATGAAGGTGTCAATGTTCTCAGATGGTTTCTGCATTCTGGTAAAAAATTTGTACCTGTGTACTACAATGTTTTTTGTTTTTGTAAAGTATTTATCCAGTTGAGCTACAGCAATGTCAAATTTATCTGGATCTTCGCCTTCAGGTGGGTCATATAGAGGTAAGTGATCAAATACGTTTTGACCTTCAACACCTAGGTGATAATACATCAGATTTTTCTTTCTTTCAGGTCTGAACCTTTGACCGTCAATGTCACCCAAATAAGCCTTAAACGATCTGAGCCACAATTTCCACTCAAGAGGTGGTTCTCCCGGTTCTTGCAGAAATGGAGCTGGAGCTGTAACACTCTGCATGATGGTAGAACCCCCTGTGAAGTAAAACCGCTAGTAACACCAGGAAAACAAAGGAATGAAGGAGAAGGGCAAAGTCAAAAAGACAAGAAAAGTGTTTAGAAGAAGAAGAGAAAAAGAAGAATATGAATAGAGGAGAGAGAAAAAAATATTTCTCTGTGTGTAATGACACAGAGATGAGACTTTTCAATGCGTGCCTTTAGCTGTGGCAACAAAAAACCCCAAAAAATAACATTGAAATTCTGTAGTATACGTAAAGTATGTGTGTGTATCACATACGTGACACACAGAAGAAAAGAATGGTTTTCCACTTTGCCAGACAGAAAGGATATCTCAACCAAACCGAAGATAACTGATACAGAATTGTGTGCATATCACAGAAGTAACGTGCACTTAGATTCAAATATATTTCATCAGTGTTACAATGTGTGCGTATCACAGAAGAAATGACACGCAAAGGTTCTTGATACAAAGGGTTTCCAATAATATAGCCGGGCGGTGAGTATACACAAAAGATGGCTGCCACGCACGATGAGGAAGCGTGAGACGTCACCTTGTTGGTTTCAGATGACGTGGAGACAGACAGCGCTTTGAGAACCAGAAGACAACAGCACGGATGCGGCTGACACGGGAATTCCGAAGAGCGCGCTGATGCTTGAGTCGCATTGGAAGTGCAGCTGACAAACAAAAATTCCTCAGAACGCGCTGAAAACCAGAGACAGAGCGCGAGTCACAGCCTGAATTCCATGGAGCGCGCAGCATTCGATGATACTTTTAAACGCGCTGGAGGCCCGAGACAGTGCGCGAGCCGTTTTCAAACCGGTGAGTTGTTCCGGTACATAGCAAATAAGACTTAGGAACAGACTCCCCAAAGTACCTGTTGCCTTGGTCCTCAGATTGAAAAATGTCTCCAAGTAAACTTTATAGCCGTAACAAACGGGCAAAGTAAAGCGCTGTTATCAGCAAAACATGCAAAAAAAAATTGGACGCTCTCTGTACCCCCTCGTGAGCAAAAGTAGCCTGGCAATAAATGGAAAAAAAACATACTCACAGTTCGTTCATGTGACGCAAGTCAGAGGAAACAAACCAGTACTTGACGAGGCAAATCAGCTTCCAAGAAATGCTCGTAGGTCAATCAAAGTGGCATCCCGTCTTCTGTCGCCACTGAAATGAAGACGAAGGCGCGTCGATGTGAAGATAAGGTAAAGTATTTATTGGGGTGGTACAGAGAGCCGTCCCAGCTGGCACAGCCAAGGCACAAGCAGCAACTGCCACTTCCAAGAACACTGGTGGCAAGACACTCATCAACATTCTAGGTGACATCATTACAATGACTCTGCCAACATCACCACAAATAGTCAACAGTTTCTTGTCTGAAGTCAGACATATACTTATAAGGAAATCACCCAAAAATACATACAACCTAAGAAGAACAGAGGCCACTTAGTACATTAACGACTACAACCCTGTGATTTTGAAGATGTGGAATGCAAACATGGATGTATTGTTTGTTGCAGACAACTCAATTGCTGTTGCTCAGTACGTTACGTCTCATATAACAAAGTCAGAGAAAATTAAGTTGAATGAGATGTGGAAGGCAATTTCAGGAGAAAAGAGTTTTACAAAGAAATTGCACAGTTTTAGTTTGAAAATGCTTTCTCACAATATGAATGCGTAGACTGGTTAAGCTCTTGTAGTTTGTTTTCTAAATCTAGAGGAGTTTTATGGGTTAGTTTAGGGCTTGCTAATACTCGTAACAGAGTACTGAAGTCTTTTCCTAAAATCCAATATCTTGCGGAATTTGAGACACACAGTACAGATATTCTAAAGAGTTATATGCTGGATACGTACTATCCAAGAAGAAGTCCTCATCTGGAAAGGATGCGTCTCTATGAATTACTTCAACATTATAGATTCAGAAATATTGTCAGTGAAACATAAAAGAAGGAACATTTTCTGTAGTTGATTGTAAAGCATGTTTGGTCAGACATAACAAAGGAAATGTAATCAACCACTGAAAGCTAAGTTACCAAACTTGAGACAAAAGAGAGTTTTTCTATTTAGCCGTGTTACAGTTGTTCAAGCCATGGCAAACTGAAAGCGAGCTACTTGGAGAATTTGACTGTTATGAAGACTCATTCAACGATGTGAAAGACAGCATTGAGTGCTCTGTGTTTACAGTGTATCTTCAAATGTTGAGAGATGAGATTGAACAAGAAGTTGCTGAGATAGCAAGAGAGAGTTCTCAGAGCAGTCAAAGTTCAGCACCTGGAAGTCAAGATCCTCTTGAGCAGTCAATCATTCAAAATGAAGCTGCAATAGCCATGAACGAGGTGGAGAATGCAATGCAGCAAGTAAGCCAGGAAACTGGATTTAGAACAACTAATACAGCAATTAAATACAGATCATAAAAACATTTTAGAAGACATAAAAGGTAAAGGAGAACATGGATTTCTGCATGAGAAAATATAGTATGCATGTTATACATATAAACCAGTTCTATTGCACATAAGTGGTCATGCTGGAACTAGAAAAAGTTTCTTAATTAAAGTACTGACAAGTTATCTACAGAAGACAACAGATTCCAATTTTTGTGTGTAGTTACTGCACCAACAGGCTTACTACACATAATATTAAAGGAGTTACCCTTCATCATTTATTAATGCTGCCTGTTGAACAACCCAACAAATTAGAATATAACAAATTATCTGGTGATGCTTGTCATGAAGTGGCATGAAGTGGCAAGAGTATTAAGTAAATTAAAGCTACTAATTATTGATGAAGTCAGCATGGTGTCGTACTTAATGCTAGTTTTTATACATTTAAGAATGCAGCAAATATAAAAACGGACTATTACATGCTTTTTGGAGGAAAGCACATAATAGCCTTTGGAGACCAGCTACAACTAATTCCAGTCAAAGGACAACCTGGATGGTTGAAACTACTACATAATGAAACAAGGAATTCACTAGGAGGTATTGGAAATGTAAACATTTGGGAAATCTTTTAATTCTAAGAGTTAATCAAAAATATGCACAAAAGGACATAGGAGTGGAAGTCCTTACAAAAGAAGGAAAGAGAGTATTAGAAACCCGTCTCAACAAAAAATCTGTTTTCAAGTCATGTTTCAGCTGCAGAAGTAATGTATAATTTTATTAAGGAAGAAAAGTCTATAGTTTGTTTGATGCCAATTCTTGAGGAGTGTAGTAAATTCAATAAGGTTCAGGTAACACAGGTTCACGGACCACAACGAGGTCTGCACTCATTATCACCTGGTTCCACGCACCTAGCTGTCAGAAGCCTGGTTATGGATTCAAAAGCCTTAAGACCTATCCTTATGAATTTGGAGCCATCTGGCCACAATGCTTATACAATTAAATACCTGCCTTACCTATCAAAAAAGGCAACCAAAAACTTCAAACACAAACTCCTAAAAGCGCACCCAGAAACTCTCATTTCGGATCCGTACTAAATGGAGGTTGGCATTTTACTCACTGTTCCAAATCATCACATCCAAGAAGACCCCTCATGGGCTTAGACTTACAGTTGCCCCTCACCTACCTGCGGAATTGAAGCAACAATCTCCCTTTACAACAATGGGACTATCCTTATACAATCATCTGACCACAACGTGGGCATTTTTGACAACTTTTTCCCATCATCAAGAACGCAATGTCTAGTTATGAATCCTCACCCTTCCAAGGTCCCCCTTTTTCCTCTGACAACCCCCAAAATCCACAATATGTGTCCTCTCACAACCTCAACATCCCAGATGACCCTCCCCCTTCCCTTATGTGCTCCGCTATAAGGACCTGCGTACTAAATAGCAACTCTTCTAGGACATTAGGTGGGTTCAAATCTCTCTCTCCCCATTCCCTAACTAGTCAACATGATCACCAATCTCCTAGAGCAATTTGGTCAGAGTCACTTAGCCTCCTATGGTATATCATCCCCCTCCTACAACCCCGACCACCATGCACACTGCTGCAGACACTCCTATAGTGCCCAAGACTCTCCCCAGAGCTACACCTGTGTCACACTCACGTTCTAATCTCCCTAACCAGGCCAGCCACATTACTCATAACCCCCAGGTACCTCTTCGTAAACTGTTGCTACCCCTCCCACCTCGTGATGCACTTCACATATCTACCTTGACTTCGCACCTCTTTAACCTTTCCTCCCCTAGACCACCCTCCCTCAAAGCTCCTGTCCCCAAGTACCGGGAACCTGTTTCCACACCGCTCTGGAATCCAGACTGGATGATATTTCACTTGCCCTTCAACAACTCAAGGCTAATGTTCAAAGCCTCTTACATCTCCTCCGAGCTATCTGATAATCGGAAGTCAAGGGAGTCTCCGAAGAGTGAGTGCCTCAACAACACCCATCCCTCTGAATGAAGCTCCAGGCTCTCTGTGTGTTCCATGCCCACTATGACCACACCACTAGGGGCCCCTACACACCAAAGATGGAAAACTTCACCCCTCCCTAATGACCCCTCTCTGCCTTTCAGAGTAAAAGACCCAATCCAAGAGACAGATATTATAATCCTTCTACTCTCTTATGACACATCATATGCTGTTAACTTAGATAAGGTGTGCCAAATTGAAGCAATCTACTTGGACCCATTTAGAGAACCTACGGTTAACTCTAGATCCTTAAATAAGAGCAACCTCACTTGAGTCCCCACCACTATTCCTTTTCTCAGAAGATCCCAAACCACAGCTTAAATGCATGCTTCTTCAACTGCAAATCAGCAGTACGACATGCTACAGACATTGCTGCCCTCATCCTTGCTCATGATCCAGACATTTTAGTGCTGATGGAAACCTGGCTCAACGATTCATCTGCACCAATAATCGACATACTAGTGCCCCCTAGCTATGACATCATCAGGCTGGATAGACTGGGTGGACTAGGTGGAGGCATCGCATATATACATTGTAACAATTTGCCAGTTAGACAACTGCAATCAGATTCCCTGTCATCATGCGACTACCTGTGCTTCGAGGTCTCATGCATGGACAGGCAAGCATGCAAATTTCACGCGCTCTACCACCCTCCACGAGACAATCTCCCTTTCATAGATCAGATCATGGAAATCATCTCGACAACTGGCACCCAGATCTTCCTTGGAGACTTTAACCTCCATTGGAATGACATGAATGACTCGTCAGTCAATAGCCTCAAATCCTTCTTAGTAGACCTCAACCTCACTCAAATATGTGATAGCCCTACTCACATCAAGGGAGCTACCTTAGATTTGGTCATTGGTAACATCAACTCCATTCAAATTGAATCTATTGCCCCCTGTGACTGGATGGACCACCATTACATCTCCTTCCTCATCTCAGAATCGGTGATAACCAATAAAGCTCAACTTAAGAAACCCAGACACTGACAAAGAAGGTTGAAAAACATTAACTTATATGATCTGACTTCCCGCACTGATAACATCCTGCTTCCTCCTCTGGACATGTCTGATGTCAGTGACCTTATATACCACTATATCATTGCATGACTAACATATTAGATTCAATGGCAACCCTACAGCTAAAAAGAATGCCCTCCAAAATCTCCAAACCTTGGTATAATGGTAGTCTAAATACTGAAAGAAGAAATCTGAGACTGGCAGAATTTTTGTGGAGATTCTCTCCCTCCCTTGTCCATCTGACTCAGCTGAGATCACTGAGAAATGTATATAACAAACGCATCAGATGCTCTAAAGCTAGTTACTTCAGAAAAAAACAAGAGCAAGGCAAAAACCGACCCCAAAAATTGTTTGAACTCATCAAGCTTCAATCAAACAGCCAACCTAAAACTCCCTCTTTGGAATACTGTCAGCACCCTAACTATGAGGAATTCTCTGCCTTCTTCCGTGATAAGTCAACAAAGATCGAAGTGGAACTATGGGAAGCCTTGGAGAATCTACCTTTCACCTAACCTCCCTCTGGGTTTGGTGTGTCCCCACAAATTCTGGTTCTCCCCCCAAAAACAATGCTTCTAGGAACCTTGGATGAAAGCACCATTCGCAAAACTCTGTCTACACTGAAACCTTCTAACCACTTTAACAATCCCTTGCCACTGAACCTCTTTAATGAGATCAGATCATCCATACTCCCTCTCTGGACGAAGATAGTTAACACCTCTCTGCTTCAAGGTTAAATTCCGGATTTCCTAAAGTCAGGGCAGGTCACCCCCATCGTTAAAAAACCGATGGCAGACCATACTAACCTTCACAATTTTCGTCCAATCTCCAACATACCTACTCTGGCAAAGCTCCTCAAGAAATGCATGCACACCCAAATATGTAGCCTCATCGAACAATTCCAACTGCTGGACCAATTCCAATCCGGCTTCCGTCAGGGTCATAGCACGAAATCCGCTCTTACCCACATTCTTGATGCACAACGAATACTGGACCGAAATGAGTTGTGCCTTTTGATCCTCCTCGACCTTTCGTACGCTTTTGATATGGTCAAACATGATAACCTTATCGCTCTACTGACGCATAGGATGGGGCTATCAGGGACTGTGCTAAACTGCTTTTCCTCATTCCTACACAATAGAACCCAAAGACTCAAGGTGAATCAGTCTCTGTCTAACCCCTCTCCGCTTACTCTGGGGGTGCCACAGGGGTCCACACTTTCATCCACTCTCTTCATGGACCCTCTAACGAAAATCCTGAAATTGTCCAACATCAACTATCACATGTATGCTAATGACACTCAACTGTACCTGAAAGTCTCCTCCCCAGAGGACATCAGGTCCCTCAACTCAATGCTTCAGGAAATGCAAAGTTGGTTGATATTCAATCACCTGAAATTAAATGCTCTCAAAACAGAATTCCTCTTCATCGCCCCAGCCAAACAGTCTCCAGACACTGCAGAATGGTTGCATCAACTAACAGCTCTCAACTGCACTCCAAACATCAGTGATTCCACGAGCTCTCTAGGAATAATGCTTGATAAGGATCTGAACATGCAGAAGCACATTAGTGCTCTCACCAAAGGAGAAAACTTACAATTGAGCATCCTAAGGAAAATAAAACCATTCCTACCCCACAACAACTTCAAGATCGAGGTGCAAGCCCTAGTGATCCCTAAACTGGATCATGGTAGTGCAACCCTATGTGGCCTTCCTAGATCAAAGACAGTGCCACTTAGGGCCTCTCTCAACTCTGCTGCAAGGCTCATCACAGGCTCAAAATGTTAACATCACATCACGCCTGAGTTGAAGTCACTAAATTGGCTCCCGTATGAAGCAAGGATGCATGACCCACAAAGCTTTACACTTCAACACTCCAATATATCTTGCACAAAAACTCGAGCTCTCTGGGGGCTCCAGATCCTCAAGGGGCCTCAGTACTTTACTGTTCAAGACACAGAAATTCTATAAAAAGAAAACCTACAATCGAGCATTCTCGGATATTGCACCAAGAATTTAGAATTCCCTGCCACCTGAAATAAAACTGAATAATTCCACGGCTTCCTTCAAAAGGGAAGTTAAAGACATTCTGCTGAAGAAATTTCTAGGCTAGATCCCCAGTCACTCTGAACTGTTATGATTGTTTTTTTGTTTTTTTAAACATACTTTATTCGTCAAATGCATACAAATCGCAGAGCTCTGCACACCAGAGTCAACTGCCGAATCATTCCGCACTTTGTTACAGAGGCAAGTGACTTTCATAGGTATTCTCCCAGAAAATGATAAGAATGCAAAACACAATATAACCAAACCCCCCCAACTCCCCCCTCCCTCTCCCCACCCCCCGAAGTCGCACACCTTCCGCGTAGTCCATAACAGAATCTCAGCACAGACTAACCCTCCTCCCCGGGTCCCCCCCCACACTGCACCCCCACATCCCGGCGTACATCAGGACTCATTCTGGTGGGTGAGCCTCTATGGCAGCCGGCGGCTCCATCCACAACCCCCGGTAATCCGCCCATCTTTTCCATATTTTGAAATGTTTGCGTGGGCAGCCCCTGGCTACGAACATAGGCTGTTCCAGCCCCATACAAAAATCCAAGCCGTTCTTCCATGCGGTCACCGATGGGGCCCGCGGCGCCTTCCACGCTCTGGTGATATCACGCTCGCCAGGGTGAAGCCAAGTTGCATGAGGTGTCGTTTATAAATGTTACCCCTATGTCCACCATGACGTGGAGCAGAGCCAGCCGTGGCGTCCGGGGGAGCTCCCACCCAGGACCTCTGACAGGCAGGCAAACACCCCCCTCCAAAACCGATCCAGGGAAAGGCAGTGCCAGGTAGTATGTATGAACGTACCCTCCTCTCGACCACATCTGAGGCACTCTGGGGAGGCGATCAATCCCGCTCGGTACAGTCGAGCTCGAGTAAAGTAAACCCTATGCAAATATTTAAACTGGATGAGGCGAAGGCGCATTGCTATAGCTGCTTCTCTAGGCGCTACCAAAGCCTCCCTCCAGTCCTCCTCCAGCTTGCCCACCTCCGACTCCCAATGCCCTCGCAGCTTCTGAAGGGAGGTGGAACAGTGTAGAACTAGGGATTGATAGATCTGGGAGATTTTCTTGGTCTCCAAATCCCCCATAAAAACCTTCACCTCCAGCGGACTAAAGTCAGGGAGGCATTCCAGACCTTCAAGGCTAGGGGACAAGGCATGACGAAACTGGAGATACTTCTAGAACTGTATCTGGGGCATAGAGAAGTCCTTCTGCAGGTCCTGAAAGGACTTGAGTGTCATGCCCCTCATAACATCCCCCAGGGTCGAGATGCCAATATCATCCCATCTCCGGAAGCCCTGTAGGGCCGCCAGCTCCGGCAAGCGCCCATTGTTCCAAAGGGAGGTCTCCCTGGTCAAAGTCTTCCACCAACCCATACGGCGCAGCACCTGCCGCCATACCAGGAAAACCACCCGCATGGCTGACGGCATCTTGCCCCGCAACAGCGCCGAATACAGAATGGTATGTAAAGTATGTGGCCCCATGAGCAGTCGTTCCAGTGCGTACGCCGGGTCCCTCCTATTTCCATACCACCACTCATTGAGGACAAGTAGGTGCGAGGCCTGATAATAAGAAAGGATATCTGAGGTTGCGAGTCCTCCGCAATAGGGGGACAGAAAACACGTGCGTAGTGCCACGCGCACCTTGCCTCCCTCCCACAGGAACTGCCCCAGTACAGATTTCACCAGCCGGAACCATCTGGGCTGGATCGGGTACGGGTGATTCTGCAGCTGGTAGAGCAGCCTAGGAAGCGCCACCATCTTGAAAATTGCCGACCTGCCGTATAGCGTCAGAGGCATACGAGACCAGGTCTTAAGGTCCGTGCGGACACGCTCCCACACTGGAACTAGGTTGCGCTCCCAGGAGACGGCCGGTACATCCGACAGGAACACTCCCAGATACTTCATCCCCCCGGCAGCTAACTGGAGTGTGTTCGCCCATGCGCCCAGCCTCGTCCGCTCCCCCAGAACCCATAGCGTAGATTTGCGGTGGTTCATATACAGTCCCGACGTCTCCCCAAAGATCCGCATGATCTCTAGAAGCCGCGGCCCCGTTCTATCTAAGGCCGTGAGGAAAAACAGGAGGTCATCCGCATACAATGCGATCCTGTCGGATACATCCGGCATCCACTCAAAGCCTCTGACCTGTGCATCCATGCGCACCCATGCCGCCAGTGGCTCCATGGCGAGCGCAAATAAATACGGAGACAGGGGGCATCCCTGCCGTGTACCCCTCCAAATCGGGAAGATGGGAGAGGCCGCCCCCGCCACCCACACCGTTGCCGTCAGGCCTGTATAGAGAAGCATTAAGTAAGAGAGAAAGCGCGGGCCCAGGTTGAGTCTACGTAGCAACGCAAATAAATACACCCAACTCAGGGAGTCGAACGCCCTGTCCATATCTACTAATAGGAGTGCCGCCCGCTCCCCGGTCTGTTGAACCGCTGCCATCGCAACGTGCGTTCGCCGTATATTATGCCTGGTTGCCCTCTGGGGCATAAACCCAGCCTGATCAGGGTGTACAAGCGATGAGATGTGGGGCAAAAGGCGATTAGCCAATGCCTTTGCCAGGATCTTAGCCTCCACATTGAGGAGGGAGATGGGGCGGTACGAGGCCTGTTGTTCTGGTGGCCGGCCGGGCTTAAGGAACACCACCACCTCCGCATGCCTCCAGTCGGGAGGGAGTATTCCCTCTTCCCGGGCTTCCTCCACCACTGCCCGGTAGTAAGGGGCCAACTGCGTATTATAGCGTCTAAAAAATTCACTCGGGAACCCATTAGGCCCGGGGGCCTTCCCAGTATTCAGCTCTCCCAGGGCCATGCCCAGTTCTTCGTCAGTTAGGGGGAGGTCCAGTAGGTCACGCACGTCATCCGGCACCGCCTTAGGCGGTAGATCAGCCAAGAACTTATCTATTGTGGTCGCTGGCAAGCACTCACAGGGGGCATAGAGATCTGCGTAGTAGGTAGCGAAGCTCCCGGCTATAGTGAGCGGATCCGTGATCAGTGTCCCCTTCCCATCTAGAAGGCCCAGGAGGGCCTGGGCATGGAAGGTGCCCTGGCAAAGCCGATGGAGCATCTTTCCGGACTTGTCCCCCCATTGGTATACCCTGTTTCGTGTCGCCAGCCAAACTTGCCTGGCCTCTTCCATTAGGAGAGCGGCACAAGACTGTTGGGCCTGAAGCAGTCGTCACACACAATGCCCCCCCTTCTTCCCGTGACCGGCGTTCAAGTGCCTCTACAGTGGCCTCCGCCCGAGTCAACTCCTCCCTGCGCTTAACACGAGCCGCCGCACACCAGGATATATCCACGCCACGTAAAGTAGGCTTCAGAGCCTCCCACAAAGTCCCTACACTAAACACCGACCCCTCATTTGAGGCGAAGTATTGAGCAATGGCCTCCCGCATATGTTTATCGTATTCATCATTCTGGAGGTTCCACACGGAGAGGCGCCATCTAAAGGGCTGTCGCCCCCGGCCCATATATAACTCAAGGGACATCGGGGAATAATCTGAGAGGCCCCGAGGTAGTATCTCAGCCATCGCCACCCTACCACCCAGCACCCGGGGAATAAAGATGTAGTCGAGCCTGGAGAATGTTTTGTGGACCGCCGAGAGGTACGTGTACTCCCGCTCTGCACCATGAGCCCATCGCCACACATCCAGCCAGTCTAGGCTGGCCACCAGTGAATTCAATTTTGTGGGTTGCCCCCTCCGCTGTCCACCCCCACCCCCACTCCTATCCCTGGCCAAATCCATAACATCGTTCCAGTCCCCACCCACCACAGAAAGCATATCTGGCATATCTGCCCACAGGGCCAATAACTTCTCCACAAAAGACCACTGCAAAGGGGGGGGGAGCATAAACACAACCCATGATTAAGGGGAACTCCCCAATTTTGTCCCTAATAAACAAATACTGTCCCTGAGGGTCGGCCCACTGCTGCGCATGGATATATGGGACCCTACGATGGACCAAAATCACCAAACTGTTATGATTGTTATGATCTGTTTTGTCTGTTTCTTTTCTGGTTGTGCTATTGTTTCCACTTCCTGTACCTTCGTAACTGCCAATCTATAAAGCGTTCTGATACACCTTGTAGTCTTATTCGCGCTATATAAAACTTTTAAAATATAAATGAATATAAAAATATAAATGAACAATTATTTCAACTGGAAAAAGATGAGAACATCAAAATTAGAGCAAATGATCAAATGGAACATCACGGAGTTACAGTGCTAGTACCAGAAAAACAGCAATTCAAAATTGGACAGTTTAGAAAAGTCTGTGCCGAAAACTACAGGATTAGAAAACAGTTACATATCTGTAAAAATTGTCGTGTAATCTTATGTCGTAATTTAAATGTTGAATAAGGGCTAGTAAATGGCGCAGTGGGTGTATTTGTGAAATGTATTAATATCCAAACAGAAATGAGGTGGAAAACTAAAATTTGATGATGTTCATGAAGTTAGGCAGATTGGCAGATGCTTTCTACGTTTCCTACTGGTGAAAGACTTGTATGTCCAATTAAATCAGTTCCCAGTGTCCTTAGCGTATTCAGTAACTATCCACAAATCATAAGGTTTAAGTGTAGATACAGCTCTTGTTAATATTGGTCGTAGTGTATTCAAAGAAGGAATGTCATATGTAGGTTCATCGCGAATTAGAACATTGTCTGGTTTATTTCTGATTGACTTTGATGAGAAGAAAGTAAGTGCTGAAGTGAACTTTGTAAGGCAGTATAACATGTTAAGAGGTCAATAGTATGCTCCTCATTTAGGCCAGTGTCCTGTGTTTGAAAAATCGATAATGTGTACAAAGCGGAAAATACCAAAGCAGTCTATCAGAGCTGAACAGAAAGACAAACATATGAAAAACAACAAGGACCTAAGAAAAGAAAACTACAGCACAATGCGGAAATGGAAGCCTATCACTTTGATAATAAATCTGGAGTGAACTGTTATGCAAATGTAGTGTTAAATTGACTGTATCATTTGCCTCATTTTACAAGTTCTAATAAATAAAAAGTGGATAAAAGAATGTCTTTACAACTATGTAGTTTACTTGAAGAATTAAGAAGTGACAAAAGTATTATACATTTTGCTACTGGAATAAGAACACTTGCAGATGACTGTACTGGATCAGTAGTGTTTTCTAAAAATCTTCTGCAGGATGCTCAAGAATATTTAATGGTGATGTTAGGGCTATAAGAGGAAGAAGATGTGAATATCAGTGAATTATTTGCTTTAACTTATAAATGGAACCATAGCTATGAAGATTGTGAATTCACGTCTAGCACTGAAATCAAATCGTAACGATTCCTCCACTTGACATTACTAGATTGTAAAGCTGTGTCCTTTGAAAATGTAACTAAAAGCACCCATCAAGATATGACCTGTCCAAAGTGCAGATCAGGACTGAGGTCTACCTTGCTACTACAAAGGTATGGAAAATATGTCTTAGTCATGCTGCAATGATGCAGAGTGGATAAATTAGAAACTGAAATTACAAACTTTGTAGCTGGACAAATATCCATTTCAAAAATAACTTTCACAACTATAGCAATCATGTTTCATGAAGGAGTTGATATAAACTCTGGACACTACACAATATATTTAAGATGTCAAACAGGATGGACAGAGTGCAATGACATGCAAATGACATTCAAATCAAGACTACCTACAAAGTTACCAAACTAATATCTGCTATTTCTAGAACCGAAGTTGTAAAGCCAATTTAGGATAACAAAATGTGGTATTGTGTTGACATGTATATGGATTATTTCTTTCTGAGACATTATTCTGCCTATTGGTGTTATAGTTTACAGCAAGCTGTTATAAATAAATTACTCTTTTGTAACTTCAGGAAACAAAAGTATAAAACATTTCCGGACTACATTCTGCTTCTAAAGAAAAAAACTAAATGGAGGTACCATAATACCAGCAGCCTTAAGTTGCATCTACGAAGTCGCTTCACCATTAAAAATGCAACCTTTTGTTTCTGCTACAGTAACTTCTATGTAGTACTGTGTGTTATGTTTTTTGTACTTGGACCAAAAACATTTTAGACATAATTTGGCCTAACAGGGATGATGTTTACAAAAGGATATCCAAAAATTAAGACTGCTTTATAATTGTTGGGCATTTTGTACCAGATATAAAAATATCAGAAACAGTTTTTACATATAGTTGCTTTCATTAGGGTAGTAACCTGTCAGCAAGCCAGTATTAACAAACTTGTAGTGAGTGGAATGCACATTATGACATATTTGTAATGACATACTGTGCACATTTGTTTTTTTTACAATCCATTGACTGTTTTTCCCCCACTGTTTGATGATGAAAGTAAAGAAGTATGAAAGCCAAAAACAGTAAAATATTTTACTATGTTATATTAAAGTTTTGGCGAAAAATATTGTTTCTTATTTTGGTTGCCTAATGTTCAAAATAAAATCCTAATACATTTTTCTCTGTTTATATTCTTTCACAGTGGATGCAGTTTGGGATATATTATTGTGTCAAATCACTAATCAAGTGATGGATTCATCGAGTCCCAGCTCATATACTCATCCCATCTCCCAGGCACTGCTGTGCCTCTCGTCCAATCATCCAGGCACTACCTAGGCAGTCATCCAATCACCCAGGTACTCCACTTGCATTCATCTAATCTCCCAGCCACTACTCAGGCACGCATCCAATCACCCAGGCAGCACCCATGGAGTTATGGCTTCTATCAGACACTACCGATGAAGCTATGAAATCACATAGGCACTACACTTGCACTCTTTCATTCATCCAGGTACTGCACTTGCACTCATCCATTCACTCAAGCACTACAGTTGCAGTCATACAATCACCAAGGTGGTACCCATGGAGTGATCTATTCACTCAGATACTACCCATGCAGTCATGCAATCACCCAAGCACTGCACTTGCACTCATCCATTTACTGAGGTACTGCACTTGCACTTATCCATTCCCCATGGAAATGCACTTGCGCTCATCCAGTCATCTTGGCACTGCACTTGTCATACAATCACCCAGGCACTACCCATGCACTCATCCATAAAGTCAGACACTACCCATGCAGTCATGCAATCACCCAGGCACTGCAAGTGCACTCATCTATTCACTCAGGTATCACACTTGCACTCATCCATTCACCTAAGCACTAAATGTGCAATTATCCATACACCCAGGCACTGCACTTGCACTCATTCAATCATCCAGGTAGTGTGCTTGTACTAATGCACTTTTCCAAGCACTGCACTTACACCCATACAATCAGTCAGGCATTACCCAGGCACTCAACCATTAAGTCAGGCACTACCCGGACACTCAACCATTAAGTCAGCACTACCCTTGCAGTCATGCAATCACCCAGGCACTTAACTTGCCTTCATTTATTTGCTCAGGCATCACACTTGTACTCATCCATTCACCTAAGCACTGCACCTGGGCTCATCCAATCATCTAGACATCGCACTTGCACTAATATAATCACCCAGGCACTACCCATGTACTCATCTATTAAGTCAGGCACTACCCATGCAGTCATGCAATCCCCATACACTGCACTTGCACTCATCTATTCACTCAGGCATCCCACTTGCACTAATTCAATCATCCAGGTAGTGCGCTTGTACTAAGGCACTTATTAAAGCACTGCAATTGCACTGATACAATCAGTCAGACATTACCCAGGCAGTAATGCAATCACCCAGGCACTGTATTCACCCAGTCACTGCACTTGCTCTTATCCATTCACCCAGGCACTACCCATGCACCCATCCATTACGTCAGTCACTACCCATGCAGTCATGCAATCACCCAGGCACTGCAAGTGCACTCATCTATTCACTTAGGCATCACACTTGCACTCATCCATTCACCTAAGCACTAAACTTGCACTTATCCATTCACCCAGGCACTGCACTTGCACTCATTCAGTCATCCAGGTAGTGTGCTTGTACTAATGCACTTTTCCAAGCACTGCACTTACACTCATACAGTCAGTCAGGCATTACCCAGGCCGTCATGCAAACACCCAGGCACTGCACTTGCACTCATCCATTCACCCAGGCATTGTCCTTGCACTTATCCAATCACCCAGGCACTACACTTGCACTCATCCATTCACCCAGGCACTTCTCTTGCACTTTTCCATTCACCCAGGCACTGCACTTGCACTCATCCAATCATTTAGGCAGTTCACGTCTACTCATTCAGTCATCCAGGCACTGCACTGGCAGTCACACAGTCAGCCAGGCATTAACCATGTAGTTATGCAATCACCCAAGCACTGTACCTGCACTCCTGCAATCACCCAGACACTACAGTTGCACTCATCTATTCACCCAGGCACTACACTTGCTCTTATTTATTCACTCAGGCACTGAATTTGCACTCATCCAATAATCCAGGCATTGCACTTGCACTCATCCATGTGCATGGTGCAGGAAAGTGAAGGGGGCACCATAGGTGCCCCTAGGCCCAGAAGCGTAGGCTGCAGAGGGATGGAAGCCCTGTTCGGGGCCCCCAAAGTCGCTTTCTGACAGCCTTTCCATGTCAGAAAGGTCGACATGGAAAGGCTGTCAGAAACTGACATCACAATCCCGGTGGCGCAAATGCCGTCCTTGAGGAATTATGAGCGGTGTCTGACTGGCCGGGTCGGAACTGAATCTGTTTGACCATCTGAACCGAGTCTGTTTGACCGGCTGGTTTACACTCTGACCACTGACTTTGTAATTTGGCGGTCAGAATTTAAATCTACCATGTCGGTCGGTAAGACTCCGACCAGTGGTCGGAGGCTTATCGACCGACATCGTAATGGGACCCTAAGTTGTAACCTTTGTTTTTTTTTATTTCATTGATTTTTAAAAGTATGAAGTTTGCTCATGTGTGTCTATATGTAAGTAATTAGAGTTAAAATTATGTGAATATTTCAATGCTATAAACAGTGTTTTTCTTTGTGTGGTAGAATCAGGCTACAGTTTTGTAGCATAATGTATTTGGCTTATGCATTGATTAAAAATGATTTGCAACCATAGTAATGTGAGTAAATATACATAAAACATTGTAGTTGTAACCAGGGTATTGATTGTTTAGTACCAATAAGCAGCATGAAATATGGTTTTTTTTTCGGAATTTCGCCGGTACCATGGTACTGCCTCTGTATTACTGGGGTACTTCACGATAGTAAGAAAGCTTCTAATAAGCTGTATCCATTTATTTTTTGCCCAACAGCTGGATTGTATTTTTTCTCATTGCTGTTCTGCTTTTGACCTGATCAGAAGTAAAACAGGCCTGCTGCTGGTTCTGGTCTGTTCGTGGTGATTTTGGGGAGATTGCTGAGGAGGAGCACTTACTGCTGTTGCTCATGAGGCATTGGAGGTGGAAGAGGAGGCCACTTCTATCAAGGAACATGAAATGGAGTGGCAAAACTGAAGGAGTCAGTGGTATGGCAATTCTTCAGCATTCAAAAATATTATCCCATGGAACAGGACACAAATATTCCCAAGGGACCAAATGAATGTGTAAGCACCTGCAAGCCATGCATCCCACCAGTTTGGCTCAAGCAGAAAGGAGGCAAGAGTTGTATTTGTCCCAATTGGAAGAAGGAACCTCTGCTGGACCCGGGAATGTTCCACCTGCTGCACCTTCCTCTTCCGCCATGGACACTGAAGTACGACCACAATTTTGTACTTCTACTCCATCCACCATTCTACCACCTGGCTCTCAAGTTGCAGTCAACCGCCTTCCCCAGCAGAGCAACATTGTACACTCCTATGTAGGGACTGCAATGTACTGTTTGGCTTTTCAAACATTTATTGTTGCAGGGGTGAGGGACTTAAATATACACTGCAAGCTTGTCATAGCTCCCCACTGTACTTCCCAAAACCCGTAGGGATTTTTTCCCTGCAGCTGGTTTTTTTAGTGTCCTATTGGGTGTGTTTGTTTCTCATTTTATAGTTGGTCCGTTGACCTATAGTTTGTCAAAAACAAAAACACAAAAAAACTATTTTCAAAATCTGTATAATAAATCCCAAGTTTTTAACTTACAGGTCCTAGTAGTTACATATATCAAAGAAGAATAAAGGAGAAGGTAAGTTATTGGTAAGTTACATTATATAGCTACATACAGAAAATGAATAGTATTCTTACTTTCTAAATTACAAATGTAATTTCCTTGGTTGATGTCGAACACTACATTACAATCCATTTCATGTACTTTAATTAACATACATAGGTAATCAAACAATATCTTTTCCTTTAATTTTTTTCAGATAGTAGAAACACAGAAGTTACTAATTTATGATATCATTTATCACCCACCAGGGTGCAGATAAGCATTTCTTTTGTTCATTGTTAAACACTGGGGGAAAACACCAATCACTTGAATGGTAAAAAAAACCTTTTTATTACTGTGCTTGTTCAACTGTGAGTTCTATTTTCATTTAAAAAGCAATTCATACTAACTAACTCCATTTCAGACCTAAAACTTAGATTTCTTCACAAGTCATCAAACATGCTTGGTCACATAATGACATACCTACTGTAGGTATTATGTAGTATATGTACACCATATTTGACAGAAGCTGCAGTTTTCAACTACAATTAAAATGTAGAATAGTATAAAAAGGCAACAGTTCATTACATTTTTGGGCAATCTCTGTAAAGGTTAACTTACTGTCATCACATTCAGTCCATCCTGTATTATTCCTCAAATATATGGTGTAATGACCAGAAATACTATTAGTACATGATGGAAAATAATGGCCGGACAAGTAAAAGTGCGTCCAGATATGAAAATTTGAGAAAAAGTGAAATCAGTAATTTTTTTATTATCTGGAGCACTTCTTTATATCATTACACATAAATTCTATTCACCATTGTTAAAGTGTCAGGACAACCTTAGATCCACAGTTTGAACAAACGATAGAGTGCACAGCTTGATAGATCAGTTTTTTAAATGATATTGTTTTAAAATCCGGAACAGGAAGGTATACAAATCTTTTACAATCCGTGACACTTGAGAAAGCATTTAAACATTGGAGATATTCATGCTCCCAATAGCAACTTAGAACAAAACAATCTGTATGTTGGAAACTCTCATTTGCTTCTATTTCCAGAATAAACATAGAAAATTCCTGGGAATCCTGTTGCTCATTTATTGAAAAATAAATGGTTCCTTTACAAATATCCACAATATCTCTTGCACCACATGTAGACTGCCACAATTGTTTGTTCTACTGAAGTAGGGGAATACAAGTTATTTACAGTGTTACAAAGAGGCTTATCTGTATTTTCCAGAAGTAAATCTTTAACTAAAGGTAAATATAAAATTAGATTAACTATCATATTACAGTAGCAGTTAATACCATTTGTATTAGTAAAGTAAAAGCCTACAATTTCAAAGATGTGTTCTTTTGTCTTTTTTTTGCTTGATTGAACATATTTAAGCACCTCATTAGTTGGGAAACTTTCTTTCCTTTTCAGACATATTTTAGGTTTACACACCACTGGATAGTTACCAAGAGAAGGAGTATATATCTGTCTTAAATGCTTATATTTGTATACACCAGAAGTGTCTGCATTGATTTTGGTGTTATCTACATCTATAATATATAGTCCATTTAATGTTTTCACACAGGATAAAGCAACATATGTCATACCCTCTTAAAAAACTGTTGAGCCAATGTTAATTAATGCATAATCCAAACTTAAACTTGAGATTTATCTATTGTAACAACATAAGGTAAGTATAAAGCAAATTGTTCTCTTCAAATATATGTCTTTCATCAGTAAACATCTTGCCATTGCTCTTGCAATCTGTTTTGGGTCCTTAATATCGTCAAATTTTACAATAAAAAATTCAATCTCTTGTTCACTTTTGTATTGGAGAAACTTTACTATATGCCCTATAGCTCCATTTACAAGTGCTTGTTCTGCATCAAAATTGCGTTGTGAAATGACACGGCTATGTTTGCTAAGAAATAAGTCTTTTTCTAATCTGACGACTCATGACACAGATTTCTCCAAGTACAATAATTTTGTAAATAAGGTTTTTGTTATAGGAATATTTGCTCCCTGAGTTTCAAATGAATCTTTATATTTTTCTCCATCCTTATGCATTTCACCCATAGCAAGTTCAACCTCACCCATAGCAATTGTTCCTTCACTAACAATATTTGGTTCCCCAAGTGAGTCTGTAGGTGTTATATTTGAAATGTTATCGGTAATCGTGGTGTTATGTTGTATTTATGAGCTGATTTTATTTACATGTACAATTTCTTGGTCTAATTTGTCAACATAAATCTTGATCTCTGGTATTATAACATAGGGTCTCTAGTCATAAAAAGCTTTCTCATATGATATAAATGTTCCAATCAGTTCTACCTCTTTTCACCATGGTTTAAAAAACTGTAACAGTGGCAATAAATAAAATGTGTTGCTTGCGGGATTATCATATGTACAGTTGCGGTGATTACTAGGTGTGGGTTTAGAATGACGTAATAAGCAGCCATCTGTTCCATTCACATGACATTTTCCAGTATTAACATCCTCACCGACATTATTTTTGTAAGTATAAAATTGACCTACTTCATATTGTGATAAATGTTCCAATAAAGAACTTCTTTTTTTTATTTTTTTTAGTCCTCATTTACCTTGGAATCAGAAAGCTCCGAGGCCCCACTGGTCCAACATCTTTCAGAGCTATTTCTTTACATCAAGGATCTTAATGTCTTCTATAGTTCTCCCGGACTTCCCCTGCCCAGGCCGAAGACACCAGCCAACGTGCAGATCATATCGGGGAGTTTGAAGATAAATAGAAGGCGTAATCATTGGGCCAGACCCTTCCCTAGACCTCTCTTTCCAACCATTTCAAAGCAGGAGACCAAAATCTATTACTCTTCTTTTCCACATTTCTATCCAAACTTATAATACTTTTAACCGCTCTTATCCATTCTATTTCAGATGGCGACATGGTACTAATCCATTTCTTACAAATCTCTCTTTATGCCAAGAAAATCAAGTAAAAAACCAGTTTCTTTTCCTCATTGGTAAAATCAACATGTACAGATGACACCCCAAAAAACACAAGTAATAGACTTGCCTGGAGTTCTGTGTCCAGTATAGCTGAAATATCTCTACTTACATCCTCCCAAAATTTCTGGATCACAGGACACTCCAGGAACATATGGATGTCATCAGCTTTTTCATGGGTACATTTTATGCATCTTGCTGTTCTTCCCTTCCCCAATTTAGATAGTCTATATGGGGTCCAATATACTCTATGAAGAGAGAAGAGGTGGTTCCATCTTAAATTGGCAGGATATACTGTAGCATATAACAAGTTAAAAGATACTTGCCATAAGTCTTCCAGCTGTCTCTCTGGCAAGCTCATCCCCCACAGGTCAGTCGGCAGATTGAAGACACCATCTGACAACTTCACCAATAGCCAATACCATCTCGCCACTTCCTTCTTCTTTGGTGCGTCTTTCACTAACTCAGCTTCCAAGTCGTTAGACGTACCTATTTCCTCTTTTGATGACTCAAACCAGCCTCTCATTTGCAGGTATTTAAATTTAGAGATTTTATTCTTGGCTGTCTTAACCAGTTTGTCCCAGGCTATGAACTCTCCCTCTTCCACCACATCACCCCATCTCTGGATCCCTGCATCCTTGAGTGGTTTAGCCAACGAATCCTTTGTCCATTCAGGTGATCCTGGGGCATTCCATATTGCCGCCCACTTTCTGAAGTACGTGATTTTGACTTCCTTTCTGATCTTGACCCAGAGTTCCGCCATTCCCCGTAAAATCTTAAGACGCACTCTCTTAAAATATTTGTGGTCTCCAAATTTATACATAAAACCTTGCATCCCTCCTTCAGTGTCTGACAGCATACAGCTAAACCTTCTACCAATATCTGAATTATCTGGAAGGGTTAGTAACATCTTTCCATTTTTTAAAAGGAATGCCCAAGCATAATAGGTCAGGTCTGGCAGACACAACCCCTCTTTTTCTTTTTTCCTGCGCAATTTTTTCCAGGCGATACGCGTGCCCTTTGAGTTCCAAATAAAACTGTTGATTTTACCCTGAATTTTCTGCAACCCTTCTACTTTAAATAACAGCGGGATCATCTGGAAAAGAAATGTAAGCTTCGGCAGGATTATCATCTTCACCAGATTGATTCTTCCTATAATCGTCAGAGGGAGATGAGACCAGCTTAACAACAACTTTCTAACATCTTTCATTACATTTAGGAGGTTTGTTTCCGGAAGGTCTTCAATTTTTTGAGTGATCTTTATACCTAAATATCTCATTTCTCTATTACTAATGTTAAGGGTTGTCTCCAGATTCCAGGCCATAACCTCTGTTTTTTCCCTATTGACCGAATACCCTGCTATCTGGACAAATTGAGAAGTTAAGTCATTTAATAAGGGGATCGTGGTCTCCAAGTCTGATGTATATACTAGTAGGTCATCAGCATATAGCGCTACCTTACTTTCCCACTCTTTGTATCTAAAAGGGATTAAACGACTCTCCTTCCTAATCTTAGTTGCTAAAGGCTCGATATACAAGTTGAATAGAAGAGGGGATAAAGGACATCCCTGTCTTGTCCCTCTTGTAATATTGAAAGGCATGGAGAGATTACCATTTATCAGGACTCTCGCCCTTGGTTTCCAAGTGCCATAGAATAGTAGCCTTTCTATGTATACACCGCCTTGATTTTAACCTTGCCCCATCTCCAACTGAATAAAAACTCTCTTGTTGCTGAGATGTAGGTAATTTTAATATTCACTGCACTAATACTCACTCCATTTCTGGTCACTACTTTTGTCACCAGTTGGTCTACCTCCGGGTGGAGGAAAGCATTATTTGCAAAAGAAGCCCCGATGATGATGCTTTCACGTTACACAAAAAGCGGATAAACAAGATATACCGCTCCACCATTCCTGTACGTGAATGAGGGTTTTTTAAGACGGCTAAGATACCAGACCCTGGTTGTTACACAGGTACAAGTGATCCATTCTCCTTTGATTTTGTAAGTTATTTTCAAAGCATGCTTTCATCCAAGCAAGTGACAATGAGTTATTAAACCTAGAACAAGGCTCTAAGGACCTGCTGACTTATGTCACTACTTTTAATCGACTGGTGTTGGAATCGCGCAGGCCGGAAGAAAAAGGACATTCTTATTTTATCAAGGGTTAAGAGATGACCTTAACGATTCCCTCTCGCATATAGTTTATCTGCCCGATTATTGTGCAGAATTTATTGATCTTGTGTTTAAGCTAGATCACCAATTGGGTGAGCAAAAGGGTGACCGATCTCGCAGTAACACCAGAGTAACTGTTCTCAAAGTCAAGAAGAAGGAGTCAGACAGTAAGACTCTTGATACTGACCTATGCAAATTGGAAGCTTAGAGGGTCCACTATCTAATGAGGAAAAAGAACGTTTCTGTAAATGAAACCTATGTTTTTATTGTGGCAAAGCTGGTCATTTTGCTAGGGAATGTTCTGCAAAACTAAAAAAGACTAAGGCTGTGGCTAGTGTACAGGTCGGTCAAGAACAGGGAAACTAAGGCTCTCAACCAGAACGGAGATTGTCTCGTCGAGAGAAGCCGTACAGATCTCACAATATCTGACCAATGTAGAAACACAAATTCCACAGCATCTGACTATCTGAGTCACATTAATCTTATCCCCACAGTGGAGGCACATATTATCCATGATTATTGACTCAGGGGGCCACAGACAATTTCTTTGATTTGACCCTAGCTTTACAAAAGTTCCCAAAGAAATACTTGAGCCTGTGCAAGCAGTGAATGGCTCAGAGTTGTCTTATGGAATAATTTGTTTTCAGACAGAGGCTCTAACCCTAGTGTGCGATAATGGACATACTGAATGACTTATCTTGGATCTAATAGATACTCCCACCTGTGGGATAATTTTGGGTGTACCTTAGTTAGAAAACCATAATCCAAAAATGGATTGGGTACACCACACCATAAGCTTGGACTCACCCTTCTGCACTACTACCTGCTACCAAGAGGCTCCAGAGGTGGGAATTGCTCTGCATTGCACCTTGGTCCAAGGAACAGAAAACCTTAAACTACCCAAAGAATACCAGGACTTTCAAGATGTTTTTGACCCCATGAAAGCCACTCAATAGCCTCAACACAGAGCCTTTGATTGCCGCATAGATCTCCTCCCGGGAGCAACACTGCCCTGCAGTAGAGTCTATGCATTGACAGAACCTGAAACTCAATATCTATGCAAATATCTGGATGAACTACTAGAGATAGGTGTTATTTAACACTACACGTTGCCTGTTTCTTCCCCACTCTTCTTTGTACCCAAGTAGAATGGGGAGTTGAGGGCTTGTGTGGAATACAGAGCGGTCAATAAGGTGGCTATAAAGAACCGCTATCCTCTCCTGTTAATTCCGGTACTACTTGATCAGGTCAGAAATTCCACCATTTACACACAGCTTACCACCTAATCGGTGTGCGAGAAGACTATGAATAGAAAACCACCTTTAGGACTAAGTTTGGTTTGTTTGAGTATACTGTTATGCCCTGCGGGCTATGTAATGCTCTGGCAGCATTTCAATATTTAATTAAAGAGGACTTGAGAGAGTTTTTGGATGTTTGTGCAATCATCTACATCAACGACATTCTGATTTACTCAAACTCAGAACAAGAACATGTACAGCATGTACGCGTCATCTTGCAGCACCTTAGGGAAAACGCTCTCTTTGCTAAATTAGACAAATACTTCTTCCATGTACAGTCATAGAGTTTCTGGGGTATCACCTATCTCTGACAGGCATCACTATGGACCCCAAAAGGGTAGAAACCATTACCAATTGGCCACCTCCAACAAATGTCAAGGAAATTCAACAGATACTTAACTTCACCAATTTCTATCGTCTTTTCATTCTGTACTTTTAGGAGCGAGTGGTACCCACAAGACAGCTTCTAAAAAAGGAGCAATCATTTGTGTAGTCTCCAGAAGCCAATCAGGTGTTGCAACTGTCAAAAACTAAATTTACGACTGCACCCATCCTTCAGCATTCCAATCAAGACCAGTCCTAGTACGTCAAAGCCAATGCTTCGCAGGTAGCCGTAGGAGGAATTTTATCTTAAAAGAACACAAGAACTGGCCACATGCATCCATAGCCTTGTATTCCAAAAAACTTCTACCAGTGGAGCAAAACTATACAGTGGCAGAAAGAGAACTTCTGGTCAACAAACTAGTGTTCACTGAAAGGAGACATTACCTACAGGAGACTAAACATACAGTCACAATATTCACAGATCATAAAAATGTACAATTCTTTAGCTCCGTTAGAGCTCTCATTCCGTATCAAATGTGATGGCTGCATTTCTTTAGTGGGTTTGATTTCATTATCACCAAACAGTTACAGTCTGATATTCTTTCTAGACTGGGATACGCCCACTCTTCCCATCCCACATCAGACTCCCCTACTGTCATTCCACCGGAAAAGATAGTCACAGTCAGTGAGGGCGACACCTTTATGGAGGCCTTACATGAAGAATATAAAAAATTAAAAGCCAAAGAACGGATCAAAACACCTAACCGTACTATAACAGACTAGCTGTTTCTTCACACTCAAAAACTGTACATCCCTACTATACAATTGAGACATCAGGTAATCCAATGGAATCACAACACAGCGTTAGAAGGACATCCAAGTATAACGATAACCCTTAGGAATTGTTAAAAAGCCTTCTGGTGGAACAACATGTGGAAGGATATACAAGAATACGTATCTGGTTTGCCAGCTTCTGAAAGAAACACAGACACTCACGCTGCACCTGCAGGCTTATTACAGTTTCTACTTATAACCCCAGTTTCTTGGCACACCATTAGTCTGGATTTTATTACTAACCTTACAGCAAGTAATACCTTCACTACCCTTTCAGTAGTTGCTGACATGTTATCAAAAATGGCACATTTCATCCCCCTCAAAAAGAAGCCCACCGTCGCAGAATTTAGTCAAATATTCATTGATCATATTGTAAGACTGCATGGTCTACCGACTAAAATCATCTCAGATCGCGGTGTTCAATTCAAATCTAAATTTTGGAGACACTCTGTGATAAATTAGGAATAGAAGTAACCTTGTCATCTGCTTTCTACCCACACACCGATGGGCAAACTGAACGGGTCAGCCAATACCTAGGAACTACACTAAGATGCTTACTATCCACATACAAAGGAAAATGGGATCAGGCCTTAGCCCTAGCTGAATTCACTTATAAAAACAGCACCCACCCAGTCACAAAGTACACACCCTTCTTCTTCATGTCAGGACAACATCCTGGGGGCCCTTCCCGTTGATATCAGAAGTATCTATTATGCTACCTTCAGTCACAGAAAGATTAGAACACCTGCATGAAATTCAAAAACACGCTTGGACACATTGAGCAAAAGCCAAATTGGTCATAAAGGCACAAGCTGACAAGCATAGAACCCCAGCACCTATATACAAGGAAGGAGACAGGTTATGGTTATCGATACAACACCTACAACTAATAGGCCCAAGGAAACTTTGACCACAGTTTATAGGTCCTTACGACATTATCAAGATACTGAATCCAGTCACCATCAAGCTAAAGCTTCCCCCTGAATACACCATCCACCCAGTGTTTCACGTTTCACTGATCAAGCCATACCACCCCGCCACACGAAAAGATACCTCATCCTCACCCATTCTGATTAATGGCCAACAAGAGTACGAAGTTCACCATATCCTGGACTCTAAACGATCTCAGGGACAACTATATTACCTTATAGATTGGAAGGGTTATGACCCTTTAGAGAATTCCTGGGAACCAGCCTCCTCGGTTTATGCCCCCTGTCTGGTGAGATGATTTCATGCCCTCCAACCCAGCAAGCCATGACCTGTAAGACTGCCTTTGGGAGGTGGGACTGTCAGGGTTCCTGCCACAGCTCACCTCTCTTGTTCATCACAAATATTCCGGCATGATTCATATCGTTCCTCACAACACTTATGAATGAACAAACGTCTTGTAACCTGACTTTTTACCATGTTAGATAGTGTTGGTAATAGCTAGCTGCAGCTGGTGTTCCCCGGTTTGTTTGAAAAGGCTATAAATAGCGTTTACAAATGTTTTACCATGCATATGCAAGGACAGGTTTCAGGCGCCACAGGACCATCCGGAAAATTCACCAGAGCAAGTATCAAGCAACTGGCATAGATGACCTCAACATGAATCTTCCAGAAGACAGCTCGCATCAAATTAATCACCTGCACCTGTTCTTTGCTATAAGCAATTAGAACGTGACCTTTGTGAACATTCTAAAACACCTTTTAGAAGACAGCCTCATCAAATTAATCATCTGCACCTGTTCCTTGCTGTAAGAAATTTGAACGTGACCTTTGTGAACATTCCAATGCACCTTCTAGAAGGCAGGCTCATCAAGTTAATTATCTGAACCTGTTCCTTGTTACAAACAATTAGAATGCAACCTTTCTGAATGTTCTAAAGCAGTGCAATTAACACTCAAGTGCAGAACAAAGACAATCTGTCTTATTTAAAGATCATCCACACTCCTCCCCTTCGCTTAGCCTCTTCGCCTACCACTTACATGTTTCCTGGCTTCCAGGGCTCTGACTTGCCAGCTCCCTTGTTCCTCCTGCTTAGAGCTCACCGCAAAGAACATCCCGCATTAGTCTCGCACCTGGATGAAAAAACGAGAGGAAAAGGAGAGACGCATTAACAGACTTGATTTCGCTACACTCTGAGCTCAGTCGCAACCTCATGCTGCAAACAGAGGTAACCAGTTTGTTTGTTCAACTTGTACATACTGTTGGCAGGGCTCTGTCAGAGAGGACTTGGGTGAAGCTAACCCTATCCAAATTTGCTTGTGGGTTTGATGCTGTAATCATACTCACTACAGTTTCCAAACTTTGATGATGGGGCCTCTACGGACTATCTAAAAAAAACGATAACAAAGCTAAAGGTTGGTTGAAATTTGAAAAGCTTTCGTGAGGTGATACCTTAAGACATGTAGTTAATGCTAGATTAAAGTCTTATTATTTGTTTGTTTATGGGTACCATATCTGCGGGTACCATTCCTCAGACTGGTGTGAATGCCTGCTGCAGTGTTGCTGTTGAGTAGATGAGCCACAGCATCTTTTGACTCCACATGCTCTCTCCATCCCAACCCTCTTCCACCTGGGATTTGCTATCCAAGCAGTGTCTCCTCATGTGAAGCGAGGGCAAGTCTCGGGAGGATTTGGGAACTAGCATTGCGACCCCATTGGAATCACCTGGGATCCAGGTAGGTGGCTCACAACAAGTAATAATATACAATTTGATCAGAACAATCATTGTATCTGTTTTCCACAATATGATAAATAGCAGGTTTTCTCCAAACTACTCTGTCTTAATTTCCCATTTGTTCTATTACATATGGCTTGTTTTCCTTAATGTGTGCTTCTACAGCAAATGCACACTTTATTTGGAATTTCAGAAATGGTTTCTTGGAATTGCAAAACTTTCAAATGATTGTGTTGGACATCCATAATTGGATTATCCATTGTACTTTCTAGGTATACAATATTTGCAGAGACGCCATCTTCAGACTTGGCACCAAAGTATTATATAGTAATTTTTTTTTTACGGAGTTTTATATAGCGCGAACTTGACCCGAAGGTATCAGGTATCAGAGCGCTTTACATAGCACCAGTTGCGCTACATGAGGACACATTCATTTTTGTTAGGCACAGGGAGATTAAGTGATTTGCTCAGAATCACAGGATGTTCAGCGTCATTGCCGAGACTCGAACCCAGTTCCCCAGATTCGAGGTCGACCGCCCTAGACGTTAGGCCAACTCCTCTCCCTATATTTACTTTGCAATTCATAGCACCTTCTCAGGATTACAGTGTAATAGAGCATCATTAATTACCTCCAACTGTATTGAAGGTCCTTTCACAAAGTATAAAGTTCGTACTTGTTTTCATACACTAAAATGATGAGTAGAAAGCATTTTAATGTAATGAAAAGCGGAATTGCGAATATAATTTTTTAAGGCAACGTAAACTATGGCCTTGTAGCTCTGTAATATGTCAAAATTGGCAGTTGTCAGATATTTGCAAAAGTTTAACTTTACCTTGAGAGTGCTTTTTAAAAAAAATACTAATTAACTTTTGTAGGTTTTGCATGGATTTTGTCTCAATCTTGCATATTGAATTGCAATTCCAATGGTAAACAGGATGTTTAGTAGCTTTTTCTCAAAACCCTGTTTAGAGTGCTCTGTTACATTTGATTTATCCTCAAAATCCTGTTTTGAGTGTTCTGTTACATTTCTCACTTTTTTTCTAACCCTATGACATAGACATACATAACTTCATAGCAACATCCATCACTGTTTACAGATAACACCGAATTGGAGTATGTATGGTAACATTCTTCCTGAAAGTATGGTTCAGTACTGGCCGTATTCCTCTAACATTCCGCCAGCCAAAGGACCTACTCTTCCACTTGTCCATCCAGACCTCCTGGGAGCTACATTCCCTCCTTCCTCACCTCCGCTGCGGCCATGCACGACTGTGTCATAATCCAGGCAGTGCTGCCTGGTGGCCACATGGTGGGGCTCCCACCCGACCGCTGCTCCTGCCAAAGCTCTTGGGTTGACCTAAGGGCATTGCTTCTGTGGCGCCTGCCTCTGTAACCACCGCCTGCTGGGGGTGCCTCCCCCAGGGGTGGCCGGGGGTGTGGTGCATCCACAGTCCCGCACCACTGTGGTGCTGTGAGACGGTCTCGGTCTCACCCGCCAGCTTGGGGGCAGGGTCACTGTGGCAGGCCAGCTCTTCTCGCTGCATGGTTCTGGTGCACTCGCCAGCCCTGAGTGTCTCTTGGGTCCTGGGAGACTGTTGTGGCCCCTCCTGCTTCCCCTGCAGAGCTGAATCCCCACTCTGTAGACTGCATCCTTGAGCCCAGGGTAGGCTGCTGCTACCCCCTGCTGGGCCGAAGATCCACCTGAGGTTGCCGATAAGAGGATGCTGCTATACATGGCTGGGGCCCACTGACTCGGACTTCCGCCATTGACTACTCTGTCTCTTGCCTTCTGCCTTACCTCCTGATCTGATCCCTTTTTCTCTTTTCGCATTTTGTGTTCTTCTGTCAAGCTATTCACCTTCTGCATCCTCTGTTATTTTGTCACTTTCTTCTCTTTCTGCTTTCTGCATTTTCTCCTCTCTTCCTGCCTGTTACATTGTGCCTTCCTTGCTGTGTCACTGCAGCTGTTAGTCCCCACAGCCTCACCCTCCTCCTGTGCAGCACTCCCCTTTTCCCGCCTCCCTGCCCCCTGCTGTCCCGCCCTCCCCCTTACGCTACTCTATGGTCAATGCAGTGCGACCGTGCAGAGGGTGCACACAGCAGGTATGTTGCAGGTGCGCTGAAGGCACCTGGACTGCTCCCAGCACTACGGACCCCGGTCCTAGGACCATCCATCGCTATGACGTCAGCACCCTCCACACCCTCAACACTGGACACCACACCGCCTGCCACCGGGCATCGCCGAATGATACCCAGGGTCCCTTCTCCTGCAGACATTGCCACTGCACCTTCGCCTGCCACCGTACACCAGCCCCACCCACCGCATGAACAACACATACCAGACCCTACTCTCTCAGCTGTATCTTGCTCAACACACACTCCCTCCACAAACACGCCATGGAGATCTGGGATCTGCTCAACTCCAGCCACCCTGACATCACCTTCTTCATGGAAACCTGGATGAACTCAACCTCCGCCCGGACATCGCCATGGCCATCCCAGAGGGCTACAAGATCATTCAAAAGGACAACATCAACAAGCCGGATGAAGGCATCACCATTGTACACAAAAGCACCCTCAGCCTCACTACCCACTAAGACGACCATGCGACTAACATGGAGTACCCTGTTCTTCCAGGTTCAGACCAACCAGAACACCACCCTCTGTGGCACCCTCATCTACAGACCTCCCAGACCCCATCCACCCTTCAGCGACTCCATCCTCAACTTCATCACACCCCATCCTCTCTCCCCCTCTGACTACATCTTCCTCAGTGACCTCAACTTTCATCTGGACAACCCCAACAACAAGAACATATAGTCCCTCCTGGAAAACCTCACTGCCGTTGGACTCAGACAACGGCCTAAACTTTGATCAAGAACTGCAATATTTTCTGGGGGACTAAGCCCATATTTTATTTGGATGTAACAACTAGATTACTGTTCTGATGGAGATATATGGACAAGGACTGAAATGAGGAAGATTGAGTGATATGATTCTCACCCCTTTGGATGTGCGATCTTACAGAATGCTTGGAACGGTCGTCTGAATACGTTTATAAATGTTTTCATTAGAATAAGGAAGATAATGAAAATTTGGAGATTTATTATATTTAGAATGATGATCTTCATGAATTCAAATGGCTAATATCCCACTGTTTAATATACATTGGAGATTAAGAAGTTATATACAACCATTTGTTACAAGTACTGACGCTCAACTATATACCACAAGCCTCTATGACTGCACTTACCGATAGTTGGTTTGCTGATCCTATTTACACAATGCTACAATAGGGGATATTTTGGAACCAATTCTAATCGTTCCAATATGTAAGAGTCTACATGGATACTTTCTGAATTAAATAATGACAATGGATTGTCCGAAAATACGAGATGGTAATAATGATAGTAATAGTTTGCAGTTTTCAATATAGCCTGTTAAGATGGCACTGACTACTGATAGGACGTATAGTTGTTCTTCATCATTTTGCACTTCAGGTTAATTATACCGCAACTAGTTTGCAGTCTTTAAAGTACCGTGTTAAGATGGCGCTGACTACTGATAGGACGCGTAGTTGTCATTCGTCACTTTTCACTTCAGGTTACTTGTACCGTGAACCCGGAAGCCTTCACGCCTTCGCCTGTAATCGGGTGCAGCCACGGCGTGTTAAGGTACGTGTTGGCATGGGGAACTTAGGTGGTGCTTAGTTTATCACTCCCATGAGGGTAGATATAGGCTACAATTACTTTAATTCTTTGTTTTAGGTGCCCAGTACTCCAGGGACCTTAAGTCTGTTTATTGCTCTTCCAGGGATTACAGAATTTTGATATCCTCAATACTTCACGGCAGAGATAGCCACGGTAGGGTTCAGCAACTTTGCACTTGACTTTGCTTTAATATGACCAGCTTGGGTTAGTATATAATTGGTGTATGACCTTTTAGGAGCGACGCATTCAAGAAGGTTGCAGTCTTGGAAACATAAGGAATTTTGGACGTATGGAAAGGCATATATAACCATCATTGGATTTATTTATTGGACAGATTACCTTAATTTAAGGTAAGAATCACTAAACATGGAATTTATTCAGTTGATATATGTTAGTTATGAGAATCTATATATTTGGTAATAGCTTGTGGTAGACTTGATATACGTTATGTTACTTTCAGAGATTATTTGGCTACTGATTACGCTCAATTCTGACTACGGATGTTACAAGGATTTTGTCAACAAATTTGGTGAATTACCTTTAGAGAGGTAAGAAACATTGACCTGTAATATTGCAGTTTGTGATTATAACAAATGCATTATAAGGCCGTTGCCATGCACTATTTAACAGTTATCTAATCTTGGCTTTACAGAATAACACTGAATGAAGCCATCAGGTACTTTATCCATTTAGGCATTTCAAATTAAAATTCACTTGGGTTACGTACACATAAAATAGCACAATGGTTCAAGGAATAGTACCAGGTTATTAGGCACAACATCACGATATAAGGAACTCGATGTTATTTTGCATTAATGATGGAATTTAAGTGTTGTGATTTGTATGTTTAATTAATGTAGAACATTGTCATAATAATATGTATTCACGCTGCTCACGAATTTTGTTTTGACTAGCCCTTTGCACTAGGTTCTAACAGTTTGGGCTTTATGGGATAATTACAATGCATTTGTATTTGACATTACAACTTCGCACTTTATATTACTTCCAGCCCTGAGGAAGTCGTAGGGTTACCCCCCTATAACGACGAAACGCGTTGGCATAAAGGGATTGGAGGATCTGTTGGATTAAAGAAGAAAACAAAAGCCCAATATATTATTCTTTGTCTTATTGTATGATTACTGTTTTAATAACTGTAGGAGACACGAGTGCTCCAATACTTGTAAACATACCAGACCCTACTCTCTCAGCTGTATCTTGCTCAACACACACTCCCTCCACAAACACGCCATGGAGATCTGGGACCTGCTCAACTCCAGCCACCCTGACATCACCTTCTTCATGGAAACCTGGATGAACTCAACCTCCGCCCGGACATTGCCATGGCCATCCCAGAGGGCTACAAGATCATTCAAAAGGACCACATCAACAAGCCGGGTGGAGGCATCACCATTGTACACAAAAGCACCCTCAGCCTCACTACCCACTAAGACGAACATGCGACTAACATGGAGTACCTTCACTTCCAGGTTCAGACCAACCAGAACACCACCCTCTGTGGCACCCTCATCTACAGACCTCTCAGACCCCATCCACCCTTCAGCGACTCCATCCTCAACTTCATCACACCCCATCCTCTCACCCCCTCTGACTACATCTTCCTCAGTGACCTCAACTTTCATCTGGACAACCTCAACAACAAGAACATATAGTCCCTCCTGGAAAACCTCACTGCCGTCGGACTCAGACAACGGGTTACCTCTCCAACATACTCAGCAGGACACACGCTCGACCTCGTCTTCTCTGCCAGTGATAACGTCTCCTTCAGCCACACATTTGAGCTGCCCTGGACCGACCACCGCTGCGTCCACTTCTCCTTCACCAAACCCACCATACACCACCATGCCACACGGCTACCCTCGCAGAAGCTGGAACAAGGTCACCGAAGAACAGCTCACAAACCTCCCTCAGCAACACCCCACCTCCGACTTCTTCGGACGCTAATGCCTCAGCTCGCCACTTTCACCAATGGATCTCTAACTGCAGCAATGCACTGGCTCCTTATCAAGAAAGTGCCAGGCAAACCACACTCCAAAACATCCAGTTGGTTCGCCCTTGCCCTGCATGATTTCAGGCGCTCCTGTAGACGGCTCGAAAAGAAATGTAGGAGCAGCAACACCGCGAACGACCACTCAGCCTTCAAAACCACTGTCACCGTTCATCACCACCTCATCACAACAACAAAGAAAGAGGCCCTACAAGAAAGGATCAATGCCAACGCGCACAATAGCAAGGAACTTTTCACCGTGGTTAAAGATTTCACCAAACCCAGCACAGGGACAGCAGACATCACACTCTCACGAGACCTCTGCAACGACCTCAGCGCCTCTTCCACCACAAGATTAAGAAGATCTATGACAGCTTCAACAACATTGATATCCAAGACCATCTCACCCCATTCGCAACCCCCGCACCCAACAACACAAAACCCCAGCAGACTCTGATCAGTTGGGCTCCCCTGACCACTGATGACACCCTCAAGATCATGAAGAGCATCCACTCCCCTAACCGCACCACATCTTCAACAGAGCCGGCACCTCCATTGCCCCGAACTCTGCCGTACCATCATCTGCTCCATCAACTCCGCCACATTCCCGGAAGACTGGAAACACGCAGAGATTAACCCCTTGCTGAAAAAACCCTCTGCTGACCTGAAGGCCCTCGAGAACTTCAGACCCATCTGTCTGCTCCCCTTTCCAGCCAAGGTAATCGAGAAGGCAATCAACACCCAACTTTCTGAGTTCATCAAGGCAAACCATATCCTGGACCACTCAAAATCCGACTTCCGAAATAATCATACTACTGAGTCCGCCCTTCTCGCTGCCACAGACGAAGTCCGCACCCTCCTCGACCAAGGCGAAACTGCAGCCCTCATCCTCCTGGACCTCTCAGCAGCCTTCGACACCGTCTCCCACCGCACCCAATGCACAAGACTCCACGACGCCAGAATCTGCAAAAATGCAGTGGAATGGATCTTATCCTTCCTCAGTTGCCGAACACAGAGTGTCAGGCTATCACCATTCCACTCAAAACCCACAGAAATCCACTGCAGAGTGCCTCAGGGCTCCTCCCTGAGCCCCACTCTCTTCAACATCTACCTGGCCTCGCTCGCAGCCATCGTCAGGAAGCACGGACTCAACATCATCTCCTACGCTGACAACATCCTGCTGATCCTCTCCCTCACCAATGAACCCACAGTTGTCAAGAGCAACTTCCATGATGGGATGAAGGCTGTCGCTCCCTGGATGAAGGACAGCTGCCTCAAGCTGAACTCAGAAAAGACTGAAGTCCTCATCTTGGGCTCCACTCCCTCCACTTCGGATGACTCCTGGTGGCCTGTAAATCTTGGACCTCCGCCCACACCCACAGACCACGCAAGAAATCTCGGCATCATCTTGGACTCCTCACTCACCATGAACCACCAGACCAATGCTGTCTCATCATCCTGCTTCCACATGCTACATGTGCTCTGAAAGATCTTCAAGTGGATCCCAACCGAGTCCAGAATGACGGTCACCCACGCACTCATCAGCATCAGACTCGACTACGGCAACACACTCTACGCCGGCATCACCCAGAAATTGCTCAAGAAACTGCAAAGCATCCAGAATGCCTCCACCAGACTCATCTTCAACATTCCCCACCGCAGCCACATCACCAGCCACCTGAGAGACCTCCACTGGCCCCCAGTCAACAAAAGGATCAGCTTCAGGCTCCTCCCACATGCCTACAAAGCCCTACACAACACAGGACCTGCACATCTCAACCATTCCACCCACCCACCCACCAGAGACCTCTGCTCCGCTCAACTGACCCTAGCTACCATCCCACGTATCTACAAGACCACGGCCAGGGGATGATCCTTCTGCTACCTCAAAGCAAAGACCTTGAACACCCTGCCTCTCCCCCTAAGGCAATCACTGTCACTGCCCCAATTCAGGAAGGACCTCAAGACCTGGCTCTTCGACTGAACCACAGTGCCTGGCGACAGATCTGCAGACATCCCTCTTCCAGCACCTTGAGACCCGTAAGGGTGAGGAGTCGCGCTTTACAAGTCACTTGATTGATTCATTGATTGATTGACCAGCCTCCAAATATGTTAGAGAAGTTTAAGCGATTTAATGTTTTTTTCAAACTCATAGAATTTATCAATTAAAATTAAAAGTGTCAGTGTTTTCATATGATTCATTGTTAAATAAATATTTTTCTTTTCACAGCTAAGGCTTTTTCCACAATCAAGTGAACATGTTGTTTATGTTTCAGTTCAGTAGTATGGTTTTTGCAAGTGGGATAAGTTTTTAGTAGCTTGCCAAGTACTTTGTTTATTAAGCTATTTACATATAATATTTCTAATTGTCTCCCTTCTTGTACAGGGGTACAACAGAGAACAATTCACTGGTTTGTTTTTGTAGGTGTGTTCTCTAGAAATATTTGCATTTGTGTAAATTTGTTTTCCATGCAGAAGCATACTATCAGCGCAAAGTCCTTTCTCAATTTGCATACATGCAGTCATACTTGTACCGCTTTCCTTGTTTGAATGTCCTGTTTATCCTCTAGTAGCTGTTGGTAGTTTATCTCTATTATAATTAGAGTACATTTTAATTTTTTTCTGGTAATATTTTGAAGGCATCTTGGCAACTGTAGGTATACCTGTCTATAAAAATAGAAACAAAACCAACAATACTATTACTAATAATTACAGTGAAGTATAACTGACACATTACCTGGACATCTAACAAGTTTTGTTTGTAAAATCTTATGCAACTTTATTTGTATATACCTTTTCTAAAAGTAAATGGTGTTATTCCTTTTTTAAAATATAACATTAGCAAATAAATGGGTGTATCTCCAAGCTTTACTCAAAGTGCAGTTCTAGTACAGCAATTCAACTAACAAGAATATCGTTGACATAAGTCTAGTAGAATTGGGCTATGTGTGTAGCCTAATTGTAATGCAATAGCAATCTGTGCTACATCAAAATTGTATTTATAACAAACCATACTATTGGTTGTTTTCTCATACGATTAAAGTTAATCTGTCTTTCACATAGGTTTTAAGCAAATCACCATGTACAGAACAGATACATGGTGGGTTACACTTGTAATACTACAGTCTATTTGTTTACGTGATCATATGTCCTTAACTTTCACTGAGATCACTGTAGCTACAATCTACAATTTGTAGAGTATACAGTCTAGTCTTTTTGGTATTGAATGTGCTTCTCTAGTGCTGTTTGAGCTATGTTACCAGCCACGCCTTACATATAACCAACCAGCCTGTTTGCTTCATAATTATAATCTGTTACATACAATGTAATTGGACAGTGTTGTACAGCAGTACATCAATCTTTAACTTTACAACATTCAGTCTGCGTTTCTTCAATATTTTTGGTAGGCTTGAAAGAACGAGACTTGTGTGTGGATAATTGGGCACAGGTATATCTTTTTGGCTAAAGAGTATGCCAAGGAGAGAGGAATCGAGCATAATTCAGGTATGGCAAATGTTAAAATCACATGGTTAGGTGAAAGAGGTTTAAGGTGGAATTGGGCACAGGTAAATCTTTTGGGCTAAAGAGTATGCCAAGAAGAGAGGAATCAAGCATAATTCAGGTATGGCAAATGTTAACATCACATGGTTAGGTGAAAGAGGTTTAAGGTGGAATAACATTCTACCTCATATTTCAGCTCTTAATGCTTGTCAGCCTCCCCATTTTAGAATTATTCTTTGTGAAGGCAATATATCGGTCACTTCAGTAGTGTACAAATGGAAATAGAGAAGAAAGCTACTTTCAAACCTTTAATAACTGTATTTACTCACACCCATTTTGTGTATTCGAACACTTGCCAAAGGATTAAATGGAAGTACCCTGTAGCAAATGTGGGAAGGTATGGAAAAACGTACAGACATATCAACAAAATTGTGTCTGCCTTCCTAAGAGATCACACCATGTCTTCCATATATCACCTCAACATTATGTTTAATTAATGCCTTTATCGTGCAGATGGTGTACTTTCTACCACAAGCGCCAATAATGTCTTCACTAATAACATCCACCAACTCCTGCTGAACCATCTCTAAATCCAAAGTACACACTTGTAATAAAAGGCTCTTTTAAGAGCCAACCTAATGGTAGGATGAGTAAATATAAAAATCTATGGGTTGTTTTTTAAAATATACCTTTACAGTACAGTGGTACTGTCTAGAAACTGAAGAAAAAGTGTCACGGTACTCCGTAATTTAAAATAAAGCACATTTTTACATTTCAAAACATTATTCCCTATATATCACTACAATACTGACCTAATTATAATTACAAGAAGAAGGCTTAGTTTCTTTTGGAAAACATTGTTATGGCGTATTGCAAAACGCACTCAAAATGCTGTGAGAAACAACATTGCTGCATTCTGGTTTTGGAAAAGTACACATTAGCCAATCAGATAATCACTTGTCATCGCTATGGACCAAGGTTGTACAGTGGAACTACTGCAGCCACAGATATACCTAAAATATACCCTAGAACTTAACATTTATTTACTCTACTTAGCTTAACTACCCCACAGGATCATCTACACACCCTACTGCGTAATACTGCCAAGTCTTGCAAAACTCCAGCTGACAATTTTTGCGTTCTGCAAAATACAAAACTCTATGGAAAATGCATTGGATTTGAAGCTTGTTTTTGGATCACCCTTTTTTCTTTGCTTCTCTCTGATGAAATGCTGCAAAACTTTCAGCCCTCCAAGAATAAAACAGAGGTAATAGGTCTGCAAACTTTTGCGGTCAATTGTTCAAATTTACATTTAGAAAGGCCCAATCTCTGGTCAGCCTAACTATACCTACAGAGTGTCTACTGCCACTCTGTTATATATATATATATATATATATATATATTCACTGAAAAAACCATAGGTTTCAGACACGTTATAGTTACAAATTAGCATTTAAAAAACCTTTGAAATTCACTGAAAAAACCATAGGTTTTAGGGACAGTTATAGTTACTTGGACATTGCACTCGTACAAAACCCGTGAAATTCCCCCGTTATAGTTAGTTCAGCTAACTATAACTCGCGCCCCACAATGCACTGCTGATGACGTCACATATTACATCACTCATGACATGGTCAGTGACATCACTGATGACATCACTGATGACATCTCAAATGACATCACTGATGACATCATCCAGTGACTGTGTGTTTCTGTAAAGTTTAAATATTTTTAAAATATATAGGAAAAGACGTATTGAAGAATGAGTGGGTGTGTAAGTGTCTGTATGGATGATTTAGTAGGTGCGTGACTGACTCTATAAGTGAGTGATTTAACGTATCTTACTGAATGCATGGGTTAGTGACTAAACTGGGTGTATGTCTGTATCCGTCTGTCTGTTGCTGTGTAAGTGGCTGCATGTGTTTGTGAATAGCTAAATGAGTGTCTATATGAGTTATTGAATGCTTGTCTGAGTATCTGTATGGGTGCCTGAGTGTTTGTGTGGGAGGGGTGTGTGCAACTCTGTGCATAGATGTGTGAGTGGGTGATTCACTGGGTGGATGGTTTCAAGAGTGCATCTGTGATAGACTGTATGGGTGGGTAAGTGTGTGTAAGAGTGGGTTAGTGAGTGAATGTATGTCCCAGTGGTACATGTGTGAGTAGCTACATATGTGATAGGCAGTATATATGTGTGTTGGAGTATATAAATAGCTATAAGCAAGAGTGAGTGATTGTGATAGTGGCTGTATGGATGATTGTGTGCTTGTATCAGTGATTGTATAAGAGCGTAACAATGTGCTACTATTTGTATGAGTAAGTGAGCTGGTGTGTGTATAACTGTATAGGTGAGTAAATGGCAGTGTGTTTAATTATTTGCATGACTGACTAGGTGTGTGAGTATCTCTATGGATGAGTGGCGTTGTTTGAGTGTCTATATAGGAGTAAGAGTGCATATGATAGTCCTGTACTGAGTGACCGTAAGTATGAGTGACTGTACGGGTGAGTGAGTGGATGTGTGTGTGTAGACCTAAGAATCAGTGAGTGGGTATGTAGTTATTGGTGTTGGAGTGTCTATGGTTTTGCGAATGGCAGTCTGTAATTTAGAGTGGGTGTATCAAAGGTTATATTAGGGTGTGAGGAGGTGCATCAGATTATCACGTGGATGATGTCATCAGTGATGTCATTTGAGATGTCATCAGTGATGTCATCAGTGATGTCACTGACCATGTCATGAGTGATGTAATATGTGACGTCATCAGCAGTGCATTGCGGGGGCGCGAGTTATAGTTAGCTGAACTAACTATAACGAGGGAATTTCACGGGTTTTGTACGAGTGCAATGTCCAAGTAACTATAACTGTCCCTAAAACCTATGGTTTTTTCAGTGAATTTCAAAGGTTTTTTAAATGCTAATTTGTAACTATAACGTGTCTGAAACCTATGGTTTTTTCAGTGAATTTCAAAGGTTTTTTAAATGCTAATTTGTAACTATAACGTGTCTGAAACCTATGGTTTTTTCAGTGAATTTCAAAGGTTTTTAAATGCTAATTTCTAACTATAACGTGCCTGAAACCTACGGTTTTTTCAGTGAATTTCAAAGGTTTTGTAAATGACAATTTTTAAATGTATTAATTGTTATATTAATTTTTTTCATACTGATTTACTACATTTTTAGAAACAATTTTTTTACATATTTTATTTTTTAAATTACATTGTAATTACATTATACATTACATTACAAAAAATACTTTCTCAGAATGAATTACTTTAGTTTAAATACTTTGCAGATAGGCAATAGACTTTTAAGTATAGTAGTTACAGTTGTTGCAATGGGCAACACATTTTCAAACACAATGCAACATTCAGCTCAATGTGAATTTCTAGTTAAATGCAATTAGTTACTTTATGGATTACTTTTGTAACCACAGGACTGGATCCTAGATTCAGTCCTGGTACATCTCCTGTAAACAGTTGAGTAAAAGCGTTTTGGTTACAGTCGTGATTTTTAAGGAATATTATTGTATTTTAAAAGTTGACACTTTGAAACTTTTTCTCATAGAATCACCAATGTTATCCTATGGAAGGAAATTCACTTAGCAGGTAAAAACTGTTATCGTTACTTTTTCTTACTCAGTGTTGGATCCTGGATCCAGCACTGGTGCATCTCCTGTAAACAGTTGAAAGAATGCGTTTAAGTCATACTGTCGATTTTTAAGGAATATTTGTAGTTTGTGAAAATCAACACTTTGAAACTTTTTGCTGAAAACCAGTCAATGTTAGACTATGAAGGAAATTCAAGTTACCGGTAAGTACGGTTAAAATTACTTTTGAGGATCAGTACTGGGCTGAAACATGCAGCACTGAGGTCTCTCCTGATAACAGGTGAGTAAATCGGAATTCGTATTTCGGCTGATTTTAGAGGAATATTTTAAAGTTCCAAAACTCCACACTTAGAAGAATTTCCAAGTGAAACCAGTCAATGTTAGCCTATGAAGGAAATTCAAGTTACCGGTAAGTACGGTAAAAATTACTTTTCAGGATCAGTACTGGGCTGAAAGATGCAGCACTGAGGTCTCTCCTGATAACAGGTGAGTAAATCGGAATTCGTATTTCGGCTGATTTTAGAGGAATATTTTAAAGTTCCAAAACTCCACACTTAGAAGAATTTCCAAGTGAAACCAGTCAATGTTAGCCTATGAAGGAAATTCAAGTTACCGGTAAGTATGGTTAAAATTACTTTTCAGGATCAGTACTGGGCTTAAAGATGCAGCACTGAGGTCTCTCCTGATAACAGGTGAGTAAATCGGAATTCGTATTTCGGCTGATTTTAGAGGAATATTTTAAAGTTCCAAAACTCCACACTTAGAAGAATTTCCAAGTGAAACCAGTCAATGTTAGCCTATGAAGGAAATTCAAGTTACCGGTAAGTACGGTTAAAATTACTTTTCAGGATCAGTACTGGGCTGAAAGATGCAGCACTGAGGTCTCTCCTGATAACAGGTGAGTAAATCGGAATCCGTATTTCGGCTGATTTTAGAGGAATATTTTAAAGTTCCAAAACTCCACACTTAGAAGAATTTCCAAGTGAAACCAGTCAATGTTAGCCTATGAAGGAAATTCAAGTTACCGGTAAGTACGGTTAAAATTACTTTTCAGGATCAGTACTGGGCTGAAAGATGCAGCACTGAGGTCTCTCCTGATAACAGGTGAGTAAATCGGAATTCCTATTTCGGCTGATTTTAGAGGAATATTTGCACAATGGTGAAGGGAGGGGCGGGGCCTGAGGTGACATCTTTGCAAAGGCGCCCCGTGGCGCGTTTTAAGTTGGGGGATTAAGTCCCCTTGAATCCTGAGGGTCCCTAGGGGCCAACTAGACCACCAGGAACCTCCAATATGCGCCAGGAGGCTGCGTTGCAGAGACGTGTAGAGAGGCCACACCCTTTTACACCTCTCTGCAACACAGGTCTGTGGCGCATTCTGGATGTACCTGTTGGGCTAGTTGGCCCCAGGGACCCTCAGGATTGAAGGGGATTTAATCCCCATCTTAAAACGCGCCACGGGCCTGTTTGCACACATGTCACCTGAAGCCCCGCCCCTCCCTTCACCACTGTGCAAACGCGCCCGTGGCGCGTTTTAAGTTGGGGGATTAAGTCCCCTTGAATCCTGAGGGTCCCCGGAGTCCAACTAGCCCACCATATACCTCCAAAAGCGCCACAGAGCTGCGTTGCAGAGGTGTAAAAAGGGGCGTGGCCTCTGTACACCTCTCTGCAAGGCAGCTCCCTGGCGCATACTGGAGGTACCTGGTGGGCTAGTTGGCCCCCAGGGACCCCCAGTATTCAAGGGGAATTCGTTCCTCTCTGCAAACGCGCCAGGGGCGCGTTTGCAGAGTGGTGAAGGAAGGGGCGGGGCCTGCGGGCCCGATCGTTTTTTTTGTTGTTGTTTTTTTCTCCCTGAAGGGGGGCTGTGTGGCCCCCTTCCTTTTCTTTTTTGGGCCCTGGGGACCCCATCCCCCAGGGCCTTACACCTTTTTTTAAATTTCCTTTATTAAAAAAACGGGAAGGGGGCCGCGTGGCCCCCTTCCCTGGGCCTGTATTGGCCCCGGGGACCCCATCCCCCGGGGCATGGCCTCTATATTTATTTTTTTGAGGGGGCAGCGTGGCCCCCTCCTCTGGGCATTTTAAGGCCCCGGGGACCCCATCTCCCGGGGCCGGCCTTTCCATTTTTTTTTTTTTAATTTTCCTCTTTTTTGGGGAGGGGGCCGCGTGGCCCCCTCCCGGGCCACTACTTGCCCCGGGGACCCCATCCCCCGGGGCTGGCCCTCTCCGTTGGGGACTGTGGGGGGTCCCCAATCCCCCACAGTCCCGCCGGCTCCCCACGTCCCTTGGGAGCCGGCATTGCTGTTCCACATGGGGAGCAGCTGACATGCTGCTCCCCATGTGGAAAAGCAATCGCGTTGGATATTGGAAGAGAGAGCAGGTTTCCCTGCTCTCTCTTCCAATATCCAAAGCAGTTTGCTATGGCAGGACGGGAGCCGCGAGGCTCCCGTCCTGCCATAGCAAACTACAGTGTCCCGGGGGTAGGCACCCCGGGACACTGCAGGAGCCAGCCCTGGGGGTGGTGGTCCCCAGGGCCATCAAGGGCTCCAGGAGGGGGCCGCGCGGCCCCCTCCCATTCAGTACACAGCCCCGGGGAGGTGGTGGTCCCCGGGGCTCTGGGGTCCGCAACGGACCCCCATATTAAAATGTTTAGTGCCCCGGGAGGTGGTGGTCCCCGGGGCGTGTGGGGCTGAACCCCCCCACACAGGTTTAATAATTTTTTTTTAAAAGCCCCGGGAGGTGGTGGTCCCCGGGGCTGCGGGAGGGCTCAGAGCCCTCCCACACCATTTTTAAAAAAAGCCCCGGGGGTGGCGGTCCCCGGGGCTTGGGGGCCCTTTGAGGCCCCCACACATTAAATTATCCCCCACCATGCCCCCGGGGCTTGGGCCACCCGGGGGCCAATTAACATCGAAGCGCGGAGACCGCGCTTCGATTTTTATTTCGGCAGGATTCGCGCACCCTGAGCGCATCTTGCCGATTTTTAAAAAAATTTTTTTATTTTTTTTTGCCCAGTGGGTCCTTGTGGGACCCCCTGAGCAAACCTAGGGGGTCAGGGTGTTTCTACCCTGCCCCCTTTGTGCGCTTTGCGCACTTGTTTCTGTCCCTCGGTTCTACCGAGGGACAAAATGGCTGCCAACATTTCCTGAATCGGAATGTTGACAGCCAGCTGACAGCCAATTAACATGCAGCTCGTGATCGGGAAGGTACGCGGACCCTACTCGTCCCTAGATATCACTAACTTTTTACTTTTCATTTTCTCAGCAACTACTGAACGGATTTACACCATTTAACAAAAAGGGTTCTTTCTGAACCAAGAACTACCTCTTTGCCAAATTTGGTGTAATTCCGTTCAGCAGTTCGGGCTGTAGCCGTGTCTAAAGTTTCCTATGGGAAAATGCATGGGGAAAACGCGTTTTGGGACCCCCCTTTTTTCTCGGCCCCCGCTTGACGTATCACCCCGAGACTTTCAGGGTAGGAGCGGACCGGAGCGCCCCACGAAGTTTGAAAATTTCGCGAAGATATGTCAACCGGCAAGAGAGTTATTTTAAATAGAATGTCGCGGATTTCCTATGGATAATAGGTTGTAACTATAACTATCTACTGGCGACCGCCAGTAGATAATATATATATATATATATATATATTCACTGAAAAAACCATAGGTTTTAGGGACAGTTATAGTTAGTTGGACATTGCACTCGTACAAAACCTGTGAAATTCCCCCGTTATAGTTAGTTCAGCTAACTATAACTCGCGCCCCCGCAATGCACTGCTGATAACGTCACATATTACATCACTCATGACATGGTCAGTGACATCACTGATGACATCACTGATATTTGCACAATGGTGAAAGAAGGGGGTGTGGCCTGAGGTGACATGTCTGCAAACAAGCCCTGTGGCGCGTTTTAAGTTGAAGAATTAATTCGTCCTCAATCCCGAGGGACCCTAGGGGCCAACTAGCCCACCAGATACCTCCAGTATGGACAGTGTTGTACAGCAGTACATCAATCTTTAACTTTACAACATTCAGTCTGCGTTTCTTCAATATTTTTGGTAGGCTTGAAAGAACGAGACTTGTGTGTGGATAATTGGGCACAGGTATATCTTTTGGGCTAGAGAGTATGCCAAGGAGAGAGGAATCAAGCATAATTCAGGTATGGCAAATGTTAAAATCACATGGTTAGGTGAAAGAGGTTTAAGGTGGAATTGGGCACAGGTAAATCTTTTGGGCTAAAGAGTATGCCAAGAAGAGAGGAATCGAGCATAATTCAGGTATGGCAAATGTTAACATCACATGGTTAGGTGAAAGAGGTTTAAGGTGGAATAACATTCTACCTCATATGTCAGCTCTTAATGCTTGTCAGCCTCCCCATTTTAGAATTATTCTTTGTGAAGGCAATATATCGGTCACTTCAGTAGTGTACAAATGGAAATAGAGAAGAAGGCTACTTTCAAACCTTTAATAACTGTATTTACTCACACCCATTTTGTGTATTCGAACACTTGCCAAAGGATTAAATGGAAGTACCCTGTAGCAAATGTGGGAAGGTATGGAAAATGTACAGACATATCAACAAAATTGTGTCTGCCTTCCTAAGAGATCACACCATGTCTTCCATATATCACCTCAACATTATGTTTAATTAATGCCTTTATCGTGCAGATGGTGTACTTTCTACCACAAGAGCCAATAATGTCTTCACTAATAACATCCACCAACTCTTGCTGAACCATCTCTAAATCCAAAGTACACACTTGTAATAAAAGGCTCTTTTAAGAGCCAACCTAATGGTAGGATGAGTAAATATAAAAATCTATGGGTTGTTTTTTAAAATATACCTTTACAGTACAGTGGTACTGTCTAGAAACTGAAGAAAAAGTGTCACAGTACTCCGTAATTTAAAATAAAGCACATTTTTACATTTCAAAACATTATTCCCTATATATCACCACAATACTGACCTAATTATAATTACAAGAAGAAGGCTTAGTTTCTTTTGGAAAACATTGTTATGGCGTATTGCAAAATGCACTCAAAATGCTGTGAGAAACAACATTGCTGCATTCTGGTTTTGGAAAAGTACACATTAGCCAATCAGATAATCCCTTGTCATCGCTATGGACCAAGGTTGTACAGTGGTACTACTGCAGTCACAGATATACCTAAAAAATACCCTAGAACTTAACATTTATTTACTCTACTTAGCTTAACTACCCCACAGGATCATCTACACACCCTACTGCGTAATACTGCCAAGTCTTGCAAAACTCCAGCTGACAATTTTTGCGTTCTGCAAAATACAAAACTCTATGGAAAATGCATTGGATTTGAAGCTTGTTTTTGGATCACCCTTTTTCTTTGCTTCTCTCTGATGAAATGCTGCAAAACTTTCAGCCCTCCAAGAATAAAACAGAGGTAGTAGGTCTGCAAACTTTTGCGGTCAATTGTTCAAATTTACATTTAGAAAGGCCCAATCTGTGGTCAACCTAACTATACCTACAGAGTGTCTACTGCCACTCTGTTATATATATATATATATATATTCACTGAAAAAACCATAGGTTTTAGGGACAGTTATAGTTAGTTGGACATTGCACTCGTACAAAACCCGTGAAATTCCCCGTTATAGTTAGTTCAGCTAACTATAACTCGCGCCCACAATGCACTGCTGATGATGTCACATATTACATCACTCATGACATGGTCAGTGACATCACTGATGACATCTCAAATGACATCACTGATGACATCACTGATGACATCATCCAGTGACTGTGTGTTTCTGTAAAGTTTAATTTTATTTTATATATATGCCAAGCTGTATTGAGGAATGAGTGGGTGTATAAGTGTCTGTATGGAGGATTTAGTAGGTACGTGACTGACTGTATAAGTGAGTGATTAAACGTATCTTACTGAATGCATGGGTTAGTGACTAAACTGGGTGAATGTCTGAATCCGTCTGTCTGTTGCTGTGTAAGTGGCTGCATGGGTTTGTGAATAGCTACATGAGTGTCTATATGAGTTATTGATTGGTTGTCTGAGTATCTGTATGGGTGCCTGAGTGTTTGTGTGGGTGGGGTGTGTGCGACTCTGTGCATAGATGTGTGAGTGGGTGATTCACTGGGTGGATGGTTTCAAGAGTGCATCTGTGATAGACTGTATGGGTGGGTAAGTGTGTGTAAGAGTGTGTTAGTGAGTGAATGTATGTCCCAGTGGTACATGTGTGAGTAACTACATATGTGAAAGGCAGTATATATGTGTGTTGGAGTATATAAATGGCTATAAGTGAGAGTGTGTGATTGTGAGAGTGGCTGTATGGATGAGTGTGTGCTTGTATCAGTGATTGTATAAGAGCGTAAAATGTGCTAGTATTTGTATGAGTAAGTGAGCTGGTGTGTGTATGACTGTATAGGTGAGTAAATGGCAGTGTGAATAATTATTTGCATGACTGACTAGGTGTGTGAGTACCTCTATGGATGAGTGGCGGTGTGTGAGTGTCTATATAGGAGTATGAGTGCATATGATAGTCCTGTACTGAGTGACCGTAAGTTTGAGTGAGTGTACGGGTGAGTTAGTGGATGTGTGTGTAGACCTAAGAATCAGTGAGTGGGTATGTAGTTATTGGTGTTGGAGTGT